>JAVTVY010056496.1:0-31699 GCA_036873755.1 Hanleya hanleyi
AAAAGGCATGGCGAGACACCCAAACATTCGAAGCAACTGTGTGCATCAGACCCAAGAGACGGTATTCTCGCTTCACTGTTCACTTCCATGCGAAGACAGATTCATATGGGATGGTACACACAATCAATGGGGTATATCAATTTTACATCAGATACAATGTGAGTAGATTTAAAAAATGAATATGAATCTCCAGATTTCTATCCCATGCCTATCCTCTATTCAAGTCTACGCCAAAACCACGTGGTAAGGTAACCTGTGGTGAAGTATTACCTATTCCCCATGTTTGCCTTTGGTGTGGACATGCCATGGTGCCTATTCGCTATTGACTACATATCCATCCATTTATATCTAACTCATCTGGTCGGAAAAGTCTTACGGAATAACTAGATAGCTAATGAGTTCTTGAAATTTCTCGTCTCTATACTATTCTTTCTCGACATGACCTCATTGAACACCTTAATTCATTAATAATATCGCTGTTCAATAGAACTTGTTACCGGTATGTTAATGTCAGAAGCTATATTGAGGCTCTACTGCATGTAAAGGATATCACTCTTGGGATGTTTCTTTGTTTATAGAATTGCATGAATTTTAGCAATACCAAACAGCGTATAGTTATCACAAAAGAGTACAAATTTTGCATCACTTTGGCAGACCTAAATCAATTCTTGTTTGAATACGCTATAGGCAGAAATTGTCTAAAGATAACCATCCCAAAGCCCGTTCCTCCTCATTCACCAAACACTATATAGACGATCTCCTAGCACTGGATAATCCCCATATTAGCGACAGTGCGGAGGATATTTATCCCACCTCATTACCGCTTCATTGGATTTTACGGAAACAACAGCTAGCCCAGAGGGAACATCATATCTGGACCTATAATTTTACAAGGATGATCAGGGTTTCCTCTCACGTCTACTCTACGACAACAGAGACGATTACAATTTTGACAAAGTTAACTAACTACTCATTTCTGGATAGCAATATTCCAGAATGACCTGCATACGACGAATACATATCTCGCCTGGTAGCATTCTCTATACCATGTGCAGACTCTGACGATTTTAATCATCGCTACAGAATATTAATGCAGAAAACTAGTCAAACTAGCCTCCAAAGTTTCTCAAATATCGTACACTGACAGCAAATACGTTCGTAGCGTACAAGATCTCTGTGGTACGTTTTGAATATCATGAGTGTTACCTCTTCATGGTATTCAAATGAACAATCACAGTTGAAGCGTGACTGAGATACATAAAGAATAACGATCAGTGATTAGGATTTTATGTATAGAACATCATCAAACAATTGACCGCTTCTCTCTTGTAGGAAATTATCACGTTTTTTTTATACACATTTTGAGTTGGCGTTAACTGTCATAGGTATTTCGATTATTGACGCGGAAATTATTTTATGAACGACTGACGCTTGCTATGGATATAAATTACATTGTTTTTTAATATTTAGATTCTTGACATTGTACTAACGTAATAAAACACAAATCTAGTTTCAGACGTAGAGCACACGTCAAAATGTTACCTTTGAACGCGTTGAACTACAAACAGAGACGAAACTGTATGACGAATCTTCGGACACGGTGGTATTACGCATCATCACTAGAAAAGTAAACCAGTCTGCTATCTTTAACCCTTGTCAACATCCTCCCGTCAAAACTGTGTCGATGTGAAAAGAGGTGTGGTCAGGGTTAAAATGTCTATCAACGTCACCTGAAGCATGGATCTTTCACTCCATGTCTGAAGGTAGATATTATTAAGTAGAGTATAAATTATGATGGTGTCAGTTTTGACAAGCAATTCTATCTGAGGAGCATCTTAAGTGTCCTATATATGAATGAATGAATGAATGAATGTTTATTCACCAATAAAATCAATCCATGTACATTAACATTATACACACTATATATCGGGTTTCAGTTTTAATATAGTCCGCAGTGATAGAATGTCCGTTCGAGTGGGGGTTGAATACGATGACACTTTTATGTCTGTTCTTGAGACGATGCTTGCTGTCATTACGATATACATTGTAATATGTCTAATGTCTAATATGTCAGAAGTCAGTCAACATGAGGAGGTATATGAGGTGTAACTCAGAGTTCCCGTGTTCCCTACTGTCTGCCCTGCACAGAGACGGTTTAATTTGCAACAAAGATCCACTGATCGATCGAATTTCAAATTTAGAGTGTCTACAGAGAAAATTGCTTATACGAAAGCACAGAAGGGACATGGAAAAAAAATTCTTTCAAAATTATCTCGCTCCCCAAGATAATTATCTTGGACCCCGAAATAATTGTCCAATGAAAATGCAGAATTATCTTTGACCCCGAGGTAATCGACCAAAGTAAACGCCAAATTATGTCGGACCCCGAGATAATCGTCCAATGAGAACGAAGAATTATCTTGGTGCCCGAGATAATTTTGGAAAAAACAACTAATTTTTATGTTCCTTCTTTGCTTCCATAGCAACCAATCCAAAAACCACAACAACTGTTACCATAATTACAGTTGTGAAACACCTGATTTAACAATACTCCCGGGTCTACTGGATGAGCCAGATGTGCACATTGCTGCCGCAAACTCTTATCAGCTCACTTAATTGCCGTCTAGTATTAATCATTAACTTAATATATCGATTAATACATCACTGAAAAAATCCGCGAATAGCTTTAGTTACTCCAAACCAATAGGCTATGGTAGCCTTGCTATAGGATGTAATAGTTAAACTTACTCACGGAGACATGTTAATCTAGCTGTCACCAAGATACAACAGCAGGTACTTGAGTGATCGAAACGAGAAAACGTAGAGCCTACAGTAATCGCCGTAAGGTGAATACTGAAAGACACCAATGCGCGAGAATTTAGTTCGGCATCATTCCAGCACACAAACCTGCAAATTATGGACTGTTTCAATATTCTGGTTCTATATTACCAGGTGCTGGTAAATGACTTGAGCAATGCTCATTTACTGCACGCTCAACTTGGATTACTTTGGAAGGTTCCTGCGGCGACCAGACACAAACATTTTCATCAGTTCGAACTGATCCCGAAAGTTATGCCATGCACTAATCGTCGAGTCACCAGGTTAACAAATAGGGTGGTGCCATATTGAAAAGTATGGTTGTTCAACTTGACAACTCCAACTTCATGCAGATATGTGACCTGGGGATGGTTATATGGGCGAGTCAGTAAACGAAATTTTGGCAGGGTCGTCTTGCTCATTTAGATTCGGTATGGCGATATATTGGTAAGCTGCGGTGAAATATGTTTCGGTTCAAGCAATATTGTCATCTAAAAATACAGCCCCTGAATATGGTTTGTGGTTACTTGCCAGTCGAGTACGCAGTCAACCTTTTTTTCGGCGATATAAACAGTAGAAAATGTCTCAATAAAAACGTATCATTCACCAATGAAAATAAATTAACTGAAATCCGAGTCCTTTGTATATGATCATATATGCTTTTGCATCAATTGTTGCTTGCTCTCGGCCCCTAGAATGTATTATGATTTTGAAATATCCAGGAATGCCACCTTATGATCTCGATATACAGTGGAGATATTCATGGATACAATTTACGTATATCTGGCTGAACATGTCTATCTGATTTGATATTAAATATACCAGTTTGTTAAATATGAGTATTCTATTACACAGTTAAGTGTTTTAGGTGTCAATCTGTGACACCTTCAGCGACTGGAACGTGTGTCTGTCAAAGATCTTTATTATCAGCAGACATTTGATATCTGGAGTTTCAATGAAGAACATTATAAGTATACGAGTGTAAACCATTAAAGGTCAACCCAAACGCTCTGAGGTCAAAAATATAAAAAAAATAGTCCTTTCGATTCTGAAAATAATGATATTTTTTTCATAATTTTGTGCAGTCTGGTTGGCGAGATATTGCCGTTTGAAAGGTGAAAATCGCGCTCCTGTCAATTCCAGCTGTGACGTCACGGAGGGAAGCCGTCTTGTATTCTCTATGTTAAAGCCGTATACCACAGTCGTAACTAGCTGCTTATTTCTGGAGATTTTCGGAGTATCGGGACATCATTTGTTAAATATGCCGCGACGTTGTGTAGTGGGAGGTTGCAGTTTTACTACAGATGACGGTGTTGGTATTCATTTGTGGCCTAAAGACGAGAAAATCGCTGCAAATTGGACGAAATTTGTACGCAACACGAGAGTGTGGAAAGAGGGCCTGAGCCAGTACTCGTATAATTTGCTCGGCACATTTTGACAGAAATTAGACATCATTCGAGGACATCTACAGCGTAGCAGTTGAATTCGGGTACAAACCAAAACTAAAGAGTACAGCTATTCCAACTATCAAACCTAAGAACAATCAGAATGTGACGGCAAAGAAATCGGACAAGGAGAATCTATCACGGACATCGGCTGAACGAACCTAGCCTGCAAGCGACGCCTCGGGCAGGGAGACGGCTGTACATGCCCTGCTCGCTCTCGCGTGGCATTTGTTGCTTGAGCACCTACAGGTTAGACTGGATGAGTCTCTATTTCATATATACTATTTCATAATACTAAAATGATCTTTCATAAATATATATACGCTTGATAAGTAAATAAATAAAAAACACCAATTGGAGTGAATGGCTGTAAATACAGAAGTGATAATAATGCTTTCATAATCCCTTGACATTTGAGATTGTGGGAATATCATTCGATTTCAATTTAATTGAGGTAATTTGTCGAAAATTGAGCAAATGTGAATGCCGATCCACTCACCATGGCTTACTTTTCGCCATGAATGTCCAAAGTATTTTTTATCAAACTATATAATTCTGAAATTGGTATTTCATGGGGATTATGGGAAAACAAACAAATTCAAATCGGACGTATATCAGTAGAGTTATCAACAGTTTACTGTCCATACTGCCGAATCCCGGAGTTTATCCCCTCGAAAAGGCTGCCTCGGTCAGTAACAACAATAACAACACAGATGTGCTCGTTCTTTACATCACAGAATCGTTCTATATTCAATACAGTTTGAAATATATGGACATTTGCTCTTATAGATGACGATAATAAGGTTTCCAGTCAAGTTGCATACCAATCACTATTCAACAAACGACCTCTCCGAATCCTGTCGTCGTCGAGTTCCACGTTGTCAGAGTGGTTGTCACTGTCAGAATCGGAGCCGTACGGCTCAAGTTGATAGGGCTGAATTCCGCCGTTGGTCTGCAAACAACTGTTAATTTGCCCGTCATCATCCTCCTCTATGTCTATTTCATCTTCTTGGCGAAAAATATTTCCATCTAAGCAGCTGATATCGCTCGAATCGACATCTGAACCGGAGCTCTGACTGCACTCGCTTTCCATGTTATCCGCTGTTTTTCTCAGGCAACTTCCCTGCGTGACGTCATCAAGCCAGCTGTGAAAGTGTGAAAAAGCCCACTTTGCTCCCATATTACGTGTGTTTCTGATCAGATTAGAATTTTTTCAATATTTTTTTCATACAAAGTGAAGTATGAACTATGATTTTTAAGGATTTTTAGACCAAAAAAAATTCCGTTTGGGTTGACCTTTAATCAAGAGTAGAATTTTATAGTTGTCAAGTTAAGTGTTACAAAGCATTATTGCTACGATCTTATTTAGCTATATAAATCAACTATGGACTTTGAAGACTGGCAGTCAAATAACACAAGTACGTGAACGTTCATGTTATCTTCAACTGTTGCTTGAAAAGCCTATTCACATCAGCTTTCAATATCCATACAAGTTCTTCAAATGAACAGACACAATCAAAGCATGTTTATATTTCACAGCGGTTACCGAATTTGCCAAATAAGAGCCCGTGCTACAGAAGTTACCGGTACCGATCACTGGCCATATTACTAAATTTACCAATAACAGCACAAACTACCAAAGTACCGGTACCATGCAGACCCTTTAGGCAACCTCTGCCAGAGTCTCTGTTGCGAGGAATAATTGAAGGCCAGTGGTAGGTGATTGGAGTATGGTATGTGTTTGGTGCCGCTGTGGATTTGATTTTGACTCAAGGCCTAATAACGAGTTGCTAAGAGGGACTATTTGGGTGCCTGTGCACCGCTTTCTGAAAGCAGAGAAAAAAGCCAAAATTATGACGTCATTTGTAGGAGCGCGCATAACTCAAAATTTCAATGGGCGACCCCCGTCAAGAAGTCTGTCCGGTTGTAGTACTTGAATTAAAGTACTTCTGGCCGAAATATGGAAGTCGAGACTTAATAAATAAATCGAGGAGATGCAATTACGTTAACAGTTTTTAACATTGCCGCCAATATAAATTTTAATAGTGGTCTGGACCCTACCGGTGTGGTGGATAAGAATATCCTGGTGAGTAGTGTCCCTTTTCATATCTTTTTCTATTGCAACCAAGGACAGAACTGGTCCCCAATGTGGAGAAAAATGTCCTAGCTGTGTTGGAAGATAGGACCTGGATACTCTTAGTCACCGGACATTCTTAGCCTCCACACCGGTACCGCTCGCAGGACATACAATCGAAGTTACCGATAACAGCTCCTGGTGCGAAAGTTACTGCACATGGCCAACTTTAAAAAATGTTACCGCTAACTCTTACGGTTTGTTTCTTGGATGATACAGTTGACATACATTAATTAATCATTAGGTGACTGCTCAAAGTTTTAATGTTAGTATAACCTGGGACGAGTTTAATATTCGTCCCAGGTATAACTTACACTGTGTTTAGTTTTCCCTGAAGTATTTTGTTAGTATAACATTAAATTCGATATGTCAGTTTCATCAAGTTGTTTGTCAAACTCGAAGATAGTAAATGATGCAGGTGTGTTAAGGTCAACAGCGGACAGGTAATGAACAGGTATAAATTGATCACGTAAGGCGGCGAGGTGAAGTAATCGAGATATATATGATAGTATAATTTTGTTATGCGATAATCATACACTTTATCAAATAATTTCATTTTATCACTAACACAGTTGAGTGGATAAAATAACCAGTCTATCGCTGATAACATAACAGCGGAACCGCAAACAAGCTAAAATATTTGCTCATGTCGCCTCCACGGTTCCGCAGTACCGGTAACAATAGTAGCAATTGCGAAAACTAGGTCACGGTCATCTTCAATAAACTGATCCATCACCAGTTACATATGATCTGAATGTGGAAAAACTAAATCAATCAATATACGTAATTAGACTTTGGGCTTGAAAACATAGGTCACGGTCGATGAACTTGGGATACGGTCGGTATATTGTTCTATCCCTTCACCAGTGAGTGTGTAGTATGAATTTGGAATGCATAGCTATAACCCTTTAAAGCATGTTGCAAAACTGGAATTTGATCTTGATCAAATAGGTCAAGATCGGTCAACTTGAATAGACTTCTAGTCAATCAGCAGTTGCATATGTACTGTTGTGTGAGTTTGGAGAGCCTTAGCCATGATCGCTCGAGATAGTGCAATAACTAGAAATTGACCTTGATAAAATAGGTCAAGGTCAGTCAAATTTTCTACTCAATCGCCAGTTGTATGCGTGGTATATATCACCAATACACGAATTTGAACTCAGTAGATTAGGTCTAGGTCAGTCATCTTCAATAAACTTCTCACCCATCGACAGTTGCATATGTTATATGAATTTAGAAAGCCTGGCATTAACATAAACATTTTCAATGATTTGCTGATTTTCGGTCACAGTAAATGAGACTTCAAAATGAACTCTTTGCCCCATAGGTATTATATACCCATAGTTTGGTACCACTCCATGATCTGGAACTAGCGATACCCCACTGACGGACACACATAAAACTGACAGAACTCACTATCGCAAAATCATAGGAAAACAAAAGTCCGACATTCGGGCTGCTAGTGGGGTACGTTTGCCTGGTAAGACTATTTTATAATAGCCTCATGAAGTAGCCGTCTGCTATCGGCAAAGAATAGCGGCCATGCGACGTTACTATGTGCGTTACGGTAAAGAAGACGATTTTTTTTTGTCACTTCAATACCTGTAAAATTATATTTTTCTCGAAGAGTACTTACTAAATTATCAGCCTCGAAAGACTTGCGATGTTCATTCGGTGTGATATGATTGATCAAAATGTGCTCACTGACCTATTTTGCGATTTTTGAGGCATTTCTATGGATGGTTTGCTCTTGTAGCAATATAATCTGTGAGGGATCATTTTTTTTGCTACAACAGAAACCAAATTATGACAGGGAGCATATTTTGATCAATCATATCTCAATTTTATACAACTTACCATCGCTTTTTTTAATTTTTAGCTGGTATTTTAGTATGAATATTTCAAGTAAAATCTGATTTGGCAGGTTTTGCATTGATAAACATCCTTTTTACTATAACACATGAGTTTTTCCATATCAACCTCACGTATCCTTTTGCAATGGTCCATCACCCTGGCTAAACCGAAAGTGAAAATGATCATTAGCTCCATGCTGGATCATCACTCTCGAGAATTTGAGGATGCGTTCTGTGAGAATTTTTTCGAGGAACTCATGCACCTTTGGAGCATCTTCACCAGTCAAGTCAACTACATCGCGAAGCTCTCTACGCTGCCTTGACATTCTTGGCTGGTGGCAGAGGAATACTGCTCTGCGCCACCTAGTGGAAGTTTTAACGGCGAGAGACTTTTTGCCACCAGGAGTTGTTCCCCTTCAATCTCAAGTCGGCACACACGCGAGGCGATTCGTTATCGTTCGACCTTGCAACGTGTCCCAAAATCTGATTCAATTGATCAGAAACACCGAAAGTGGCCGTGCAAGTGCTCTTCCTGTATCTTTTCGGTAGAATTTCCTCGCACATTCGACACAACTCATTCTTAATGGGGGCCGCCATCTTGGGAAACCAACTACTACGTGACGCGCATTCTGATTGGATGCAGCACGCCGTCTCTGCATCCAATCAGCAATGAGAATTAACGTTCCAACTTTACTAGAGAAGTATGCCAAGGCAATGTACAGAGCAACGTGATGTACGTCGACTTGGCTAGAGAAGATGCTTTGGAGCGTCAATCAGGTTGTTTTTTACCTGCATTTTATAATTATAGACTTAGCGAGACTGAGGGTATATAAAATAATATATTAAAAATAGCAGATGTGATGGGCCTGAATATACCAGGCTAGTATACACCAGGACCCGAGATTCAAACTCGAATTTATGGCTGGGAATAGAATCCTTCTGGTCCTGAATTGGTAAATTACATGAGGATCAGCGGTCAACGCGACACATCGTGCAATCACATACACCTGTCATTGATTCTCATCGGGTTGACGTTAATTTTAATTTCTCGACTCGAGATCATAGTGAAGAGTTGACAGTACGAAAACAAACTAAGTGCCTACACAATCTCGATGACAGCGAGATGTTTACAGATTCCCTTCAACAGTGTTCAAATATGTCGATCTGTTCATACTAGCACCAGTCCAGTACTTCCCACACGGCCATGGACGATATCTGCCACATGTCGTACGTGATTTATATCCCGAACACAACACGAACATAGTCCCCACGCGTCCAAAACTGTCGATTATCACTTACATATTAGACCATAGAAGAGCATGTCATACCTTATGTTCTCTGTACTTCGTTCGTTTCGTATCAATTCAGAGGGCACCGAGCGTAGTAAACATGTAGGTTTACCGAAATGTAGGGCCCACAGGTGGGAGGATATTACTTCGACTCAAGGAGTATATTTGGTAAAGAATGTCTGAGGGGCATTTTATATAAATACAGGCCTGCTTTCCTAGCCCCCTTCCCCCCCCCCCCTCCCTCCACCACACCCCACCCCGCCCCACCACAGAACCACTTTGCCCCCACCCCAATAAATTGTCAGATATGTTTTGAGAGTCGTCTGAAATTGCAAAATTTTCCGTGGTAGTCCCTCCGTCTCACCGTTCATATATTCATAAGTCCCAAGTACTGGACCGTTCATATTGTTGGGTTGGAAAAGTTGACAAATATTATCGACGAACTGGAAATTTCGTTGAAAATTGGCCTTTTACTCAGCTCTTGTGACATGGTTTTATTACTCAGCTCTTATGACATGGTTTTATTGCGAAATATTACACCTCTTTCAAATTTCTCACACGCGCCACAGTGCGTCAAATGAAATATAAAATTCCCCACCCGCTGAGCGAGGGAGCCCATCATCGTCTCTCTCTTTCTCCCACCAAACAACCAATATTCAAGTCGCTCTGTCGCGCCTGATAAGCGGAGAAAGCAGTCTTAGAGACCATCCGCATTTTCACATTGTCAACTGCCGATAGTTCTATCCCTTTCGGAATGGAAATATTTCATCATAACTTTATTTGGCGCATTACTATTTTGCAAAGTATAGCATTCGCTGGCTCTAAAGAAAAATGTGACGATTCCAATTAATGTTACAAAACAATATTCTAGAAACAGGACTTGACATATGATATACGATCACTGATGGGAAAATACGATTCTAGCATGCAGGATAACGGACGTAACTTTCATATCAACAATATTGTTTTCTGAAGTCCGTTTAAACGGGGAGTATATAGTGTTCGAATGTCTCCATGGTGTTCAAACGAACAATTATGTTCAGATTTCAGCCGTGTCCATTTCGTCACCGGTCAGATTCCCACCCCTCCCAGGAATCAGGTATTGATCTATCGGTACCTATGTTGCCAACCTATCATGGGGGAGATTTATTGAGATCCGATAATGCCGAAAAGACATGGCGAGATACCCAAACATTCGCATTAAGGTGCAGAAATGGTTATTTTTGTCTCGCATGCTATTTAGCAGATCTGCTACTTCGCAAATAATTTCTAAAATCAGTGATATTTAGAAAGGGGTGTGCTACTTTGACGATAATTTCTAGGATTACTGCTAGTTAGCACTTTGACTTGCCTGTTCCCAAAGAAAATAAATTGTATAATTAGGACAAATGCTAAATATTGTATATACTTTTTTCTAAATTGCAGCCAGAAGAAATGTTCAATATTTATAATAACTCGGAAACGCAGATTGTCGAACTGCCCCTCCTGAAAGAAAATATATTGTATAATTAGCACAAATGCTAAATATTGAATATTTCTTCTAAATTGCAGCCATGATAAATATTGAATATTTCTTCTAAATCGCAGCTCCCAATTGTCCGACTGCCTCTCCTTAAAGAAAATATATTGTATAATTAGCACAAATACTACATATTATCAAACTTGCATGGGCTGATGAGTAAAACTTACTCATTTTCTTTATATTCATATACAATTGGTTTGCAATTTAATAATTAATAATCAATAATTATAGCATCTAGCATGTGTATTTAAAAAATCAAGGTCATGCTAAACAACTAATCAAGTGACAATGGCCTGAATAAGGATGTTGAGGCAGTCCCAAGTACACCTTCTTTGCTGCCCTGTGCAACTCGTCTGACAATAACAAGGATTATTCTATCGTTCTTCCTGGTTAAACAACGCGCATGAGCTGGTATAGAAGGATTTTTAAGACAGTCGCAAGTACATTTTCATTTCTGACCTGTGCAACTCCACTCAGACAATAACAGATTATTCTGTCGTTCTTCCTGGTTAAACAATGCGCATGTACTGGTATATAGGATGTTTAAGACAATCCCAAGTAAAGCTTGATTGGTGCCTACGGAACGAGCGATATAAAGCCAACCTCACTGATGCAGACAGCTGACATGTATTCAGACTTACTGGCACAACGAACCAATCATTCCGCGTCACTGTATGTTGGCATGCACCCAATGACCGAAGGTGTTTCGGAGACAATCGGCCCCTTTCAATGTAATTTCGAAAGAAACAAAACACCAAAAACAACATATTCCTTTGGTACTTGATTACAATAACCAAATTATATTCTAATTAGATGATATTATAAAGGTGCTAAATATTGAATATATTGTCCTTTCTCTAACACTGTGGATATTTAACTGCGAATCTCTTCTATTTAGCATAGATTATAAAGTGCTACATATTGAATATATTGTCTTTTCCCAGACGCCAGCTACATATTTATGTGCGAATTTTTCCTAATTAGATGATATTATAAAGGTGCTAAATATTGAATATATTGTCTTTCTCGGACGCCAGCTAGATATTTAATCGCGAATCTCATCTAATTAGATGATATTATCAAAGTGCTAAATATTCATTATATTGTCTGTTCTCAGGCGTCAGCTACATATTTAAGTGCGAATCTATTCTAATTAGATAATACTATAAAGGTGCTAAATATTGAATATATTGTCCTTTCTCCGACGGTGTTACAGATATTTTAATGGGAATATCTTCTAATTAGACTACATTATAAAAGTGCTAAATATTGAATATATTATCTTCTTTTCGAAAGGCTCTTGTGTATATTTTACTGCGAATCTCTTCTATTTAGTATAGATTATAAAAGTGCTAAATATTGAATATATTGTCTTTTCCCAGACGCCAGCTACATATTTAAGTGCGAATCTTTTCTAATTAGATGATATTATAAAGGTGCTAAATATTAAATATATTGTCTTTCTCGGACGCCAGATAGATATTTAACTGCGAATCTCTTCTAATTAGATGATATTATCAAAGTGCTAAATATTCAATATCTTGTCTGTTCTCAAACGTCACCTACATATTTAAATGCGAATATATTCTAATTAGATGATATTATAAGGGTGCTAAATATTGAATATATTGTTCTTTCTCTGACACGGTGTTACAGATATTTCAATGCGAATCTCTTCTAACTAGAGTAGATTATAAAAGTGCTAAATATTGGATATATTGTCTTTTCCCAGACGCCAGCTACATATTTATGTGCGAATCTTTTCTAATTAGATGATATTATAAAGGTGCTAAATATTGAATATATTGTCTTTCTTGGACGTCAGCTAGATATTTAACTGCGAATCTCATCTAATTATACGATATTATCAAAGTGGTAAATATTCAATATCTTGTCTGTTCTCAGACGTCAGCTACATATTTAAGTGCGAATCTATTCTAATTAAATAATATTATAACGGTGCTAAATATTGAATATATTTTCCTTTCTCCGACACGGTGTTACAGATATTTTTATGCGAATATATTCTAATTAGACTAGATTATAAAAGTGCTAAATATTGAATATAGATGCTATTAAAGTAACCCACTTTTCTGCCTACTGTGGCGTTTAGCAAAAGTATCTGCACAATATTGTCAATTATGCTATTTAGCACCATGTTAAAGCATAGGAAATTTGAAAAATATCTAAATAAGAGCCAATCCTGCACCTAACACAACATTCGAAGCAATCGCGTGCATCAGACCCAAGGGACTGTATTCTGGCTTAAAGGTCAACCCAAACGCTCTGAGGTCAAAAATATAAAAAAAATAGTCCTTTCGATTCTGAAAATAATGATATTTTTTTCATAATTTTGTGCAGTCTGGTTGGCGAGATATTGTCGTTTGAAAGGTGAAAATCGTTCTCCTGTCAATTCCAGCTGTGACGTCACGGAGGGAAGCCGTCTTGTATTCTGTATGTTAAAGCCGTATACCACAGTCGTAAGTAGCTGCTGATTTCTGGAGATTTTCGGAGTATCGGGGCATCATTTGTTAAATATGCCGCGACGTTGTGTAGTGGGAGGTTGCAGTTTGCAGTTTTACGGTGTTAGTATTCATTTGTGGCCTAAAGACGAGAAAATCGCTGCAAATTGGACGAAATATGTACGCCGAAAAGGCATGGCGAGACACCCAAACATTCGAAGCAACTGTGTGCATCAGACCCAAGAGACGGTATTCTCGCTTCACGGTTCACTTCCACGCGAAGACAGATTTATATGGAATGGTACACACTATCAGTGTGGTATATCAATTTTACATCATATACAATGTGAGTAGAGTTAAAAAATGAATATGAATATCCAGATTTCTATCCGATGCCTATCCTCTATTCATGAAACGCCAAAACCACGTGGCAAGGTAACCTGTGGTGAGGTATTACCTATTTCCCATGTATGCCTTTGGTGTGGACATGTCATGGTGCATATTCGCTATTGACTACACATCCATCAATTTATATCTAACTCATCTGGTCAGAACTTGAAAAGTCTTACGGAAGAACTAGATAGCAAATGAGTTCTTGAGATTTCTCGACTCTCTATGCTATTCTTCCTCCACATGACCTCATTGAAACCTTAGTTCATCAATAATAGCGTTGTTCAATAGAGCTTGTTACCGGTATGTTAATGTCAGAAGCTATATTGAGGCTTTCTCCAGCTCTACTGCACGTAAAGGATATCACTCTTGGGATGTTTCTTTGTTTATAGGATTGCATAAATTTTAGCAATACCAACAGCGTATAGTTATCACAAATGGGTACTAAATCAATTCTCGTTTGAACACGCTATAGGCAGAAATTGTCTAAAGATAACCATCCCAAAGTCCGTTGCTTCTCATTCACCAAACACTATTTTGACGATCTTCTAGCACTGGATAATTCCTATAATAGCGACAGTGTGGAGGATATTTACCCCATCGCCCGCTTCAATGGATTTTACGGAAGCAAGAGATAGCCCAGAGGGAACATCATATCTGGACCTATAATTTTCAGGGTTTCCTCTCACGTCGACTCTACGACAACAGAGACGATTACAATTTTGACAAAGTTAACTAACTACTCATTTCTGGATAGCAATATTCCAGAATGACCTGCATACGGCGAATACATATCTCGCCTGGTAGCATTCTCTATACTATGTGCAGACTATGACGATTTTAATCATCGCTACAGAATATTAATGCAGAAAACTAGTCAAACTAGCCTCCAAAGTTTCTCAAATATCGTACACTGACAGCAAATACGTTCGTAGCGTACAAGATCTCTGTGGTACGTTTTGAATATCATGAGCGTTACCTCTTCATGGTATTCAAATGAACAATCACAGTTGAAGCGTGACTTGAGATACATAAAGAATAACGATCAGTGATTAGGATTTTATGTATAGAACATCATCAAACAGTTGACCGCTTCTCTCTTGTAGAAAATTATCACGTTTTTTTTAATACACATTTTGAGTTGGCGTTAACTGTCATAGGTATTTCGATTATTGACGCGGAAATTATTTTATGAACGACTGACGCTTGCTATGGATATAAATTACATTGTTTTTTAATATTTAAATTCTTGACATTGTACTAACGTAATAAAATACAAATCTAGTTTCAGACGTAGAGCACACGTCAAAATGTTACCTTTGAACGCGTTGAGCTACAAACAGAGACGAAACTGTACGACGAATCTTCGGACACGGTGGTATTACGCATCATCACTAGAAAAGTAAACCAGTCTGCTATCTTTAACCCTTGTCAACATCCTCCCGTCAAAACTGTGTCGATGTGAAAAGAGGTGTGGTCAGGGTTAAAATGTCTATCAACGTCACCTGAAGCATGGATCTTTCACTCCATGTCTGAAGGTAGATATTATTAAGTAGAGTATAAATTATGATGGTGTCAGTTTTGACAAGCAATTCTATCTGAGGAGCATCCTAAGTGTCCTATATATATCGGGTTTCAGTTTCAATATAGTCCGCAGTGATAGAATGTCCGTTCGAGTGGGGTTTGAAGACGATGACACTTTTATGTCTGTTCTTGAGACGATGCTTGCTGTCAGTACGATATACATTGTAATATGTCCAATGTCTAATATGTCAGAAGTCAGTCAACATGAGGATATATGAGGTGTAACTCAGAGTTCCCGTGTACCCTACTGTCTGCCCTGCAGAGAGACGGTTTAATTTGCAACAAAGATCCACTGATCGATCGAATTTCAAATTTAGAGTGTCTACAGAGAAAATTGCTTATACGAAAGCACAGAAGGCACATGGAAAAAAAAATTCTTTCAAAATTATCTCGCTCCCCAAGATAATTATCTTGGACCCCGAAATAATTGTCCAATGAAAATGCAGAATTATCTTTGACCCCGAGGTAATCGACCAATGTAAACGCCAAATTATGTCGGACCCCGAGATAAACGTCCAATGAGAACGAAGAATTATCTTGGTGCCCGAGATAATTTTGGAAAAAACAACTAATTTTTATGTTCCTTCTTTGCTTCCATAGCAACCAATCCAAAAACCACAACAACTGTTACCATAATTACAGTTGTGAAACACCTGATTTAACAATACTCCCAGGGCTACTGGATGAGCCAGATGTGCACATTGCTGCTGCAAATTCTTTTAAGCTCACTTAATTGCCGTCTAGTAGTAATCATTAACTTAATATATCCACTAATACATCACTGAAAAAATCCGCGAATAGCTTTAGTTACTCCAAACCAATAGGCTATGGTAGCCTTGCTATAGGATGTAATAGTTAAACTTACTCACGAGGATAATAGCGGGGATATGTTAATCTAGCAGTCACCAAGATACAACAGCAGGTACTTGAGTGATCGAAACGAGAAAACGTAGAGCCTACAGTAATCGCCGTAAGGTAAATACTGAAAGACACCAATGCGCGATAATTTAGTTCGGCATCATTCCAGCACACAAACCTGCAAATTATGGACTGTTTCAATATTCTGGGTCTATATTACCAGGTGCTGGTAAATGACTTGAGCAATGCTCATTTACTGCACGCTCAACTTGGACTACTTTGGAAGGTTCCTACGGCGACCAGACACAAACATTTTCATCAGTTCGAACTGATCCCGAAAGTTATACTATGCCCTAATCGTCGAGTCACCATGTTAACAAATAGGGTGGTGCCATATTGAAAAGTATGGTTGTTCAACTTGAAAACTCCATCTTCATGCAGTACATAAATGTGATATAGATATGTGACCTGGGGATGGATATATGGGCGAGTCAGTCAACGAAATTTGGCAGGGTCGTCTTGCTCATTTAGACTCGGTATGGCGATATTTTTGTAAGCTGCTGTGAAATATGTTTCGGTTCAAGCAATATTGTCATCTAATAATACAGTCGATGTTTGATCATCCAACCCCTGAATATGGTGTGTGGTTACTTGCCAGTCGAGTACGCGGTCAACCTTTTTTTCGGTGATATAAACAGTAGAAAATGTCTCAATAAAAACGTATCATTCACCAATGAAAATAAATTAACTGAAATCCGAGTCCTTTGTATATGGTCATACATGCTTTTGCATCAATTGTTGCTTGCTTTCGGTCCCTAGAAAGTATTATGATTTTGAAATATGCAGGAATGCCACCTTATGACCTCGATATACAGTGGAGAGATTCATGGATACAATTTACGTATATCTGGCTGAACATGTCTATCTGATCTGATATTAAATACACCAGTTTGTTAAATATGAGTATTCTATTACACAGTTAAGTGTTTTAAGTGTCAATCTGTGACACCTTCAGCGACTGAAACGTGTGTCTGTCAAAGATCTTTATTATCAGCAGACATTTGATATCTGGAGATTCAATGAAGAACATTATAAGTATACGAGTTTAAACCATTAATCAAGAGAAGAATTTTATAGTTGTCAAGTTAAGTGTTACAAAGCATTATTGCTAAGATCTTATTTTAGCTATATAAATCAACTATGGACTTTAAAGACTGACAATAAAATAACACAAGTACGTGATCGTTTAGGGTATCTCCAACTGTTGCTTGAATAGCCCATTCACATCAGCTTTCAATATGCATACAAGCTCTTCAAATGAACAGGCACAATCAAAGCATGTTTGTATATATAAAAGCAGCTACCGAATTTGCCTAATAAGAGCCCGTGCTACAAAAGTTACCGATTCCGATCACTGACCATATTACTTAACTTATCAATAACAGTACATACTATCAAAGTACCGGTACCGCTCGCAAGACATACAACCAAAGTTACCGATAAGAACACATGTTGCGAAAGTTACTGACCATGGCCGACGTTAATAAAGGTTAAAGGTTTGTTCCTTGTATAGTACACTTGAAATACCTGGTTAAAGGTTTGTTCCTTGTATAGTACACTTGAAATACCTGGTACTGCAAAACGGCCTGGCAGTTACAGCCCTTACAGCGTTGTCAAAACGGTACCGGTAACCATACTAGATATTCCACATATTGACAAAATATGTGCACGTGTAATAATAAATATATATCATATATTTCATAATCCCTAAACTTAAATTTATTGTCTGCGATATTCCGATCGGAGTATTTATTCATTTTTTTTTTTACACGGAGTCATAACTCTCTAGGTAGTTGGGATACCTGTAATCAAGTCTGAAAGATATAGGCTACAGTTGAGGTTAAAAAATAATTACTGCCAATTGAACAGGTGTGCTGTGAACTTGACAGTTTTGACTGACAAACCAGTCGCAGTTATAGAGTCCTTAAACAGGTAACATTTGATAAATCGATATACAACACATAAAGTGTCGCTAGGAGCTCATAAATCATTCGATGAATGCCCAAAGTTTTAATGTTAGTATAACTTACACTGTGTTTAGTTTTCCCTGAAGTATTTTGTTAGTATAACATTAAATTCGATATGTCAGTTTCATCATGTTGTTTGTCAAACTCGAAGATGGTAAATGACTCAGGTGTGTTAAGGTCAACAGCAGACGATAAACGGGTATAAATTTATCACGTAAGGCGTCGAGATGAAGTAATCGAGATATATATGATAGTATATATTTGTTAGGCGATAACCATACACTCTATCAAAATAATTCCATTTTATCACTAACACAGGTGAATAGAGAAAATAACATACCAGTCTATTGTTGATAACATAACAACGGAACCGCAAACAAGCTAAAATATTTGCTCATGTCGCCTCCACGGTCCCACAGCACCGGTAACAATAGTAGCAATTGCGAAAACTAGGTCACGGTCATCTTCAATAAACTGATCCATCACCAGTTACATATGATCTGAATGTGGAAAAACTAAAGCTATCAATATACGTAATTAGACTTTGGGCTTGAAAACATAGGTCACGGTCGATGAACTTGGGATACGGTCGGTATATTGTTCTATCCCTTCACCAGTGAGTGTGTAGTATGAATTTGGAATGCATAGCTATACCACTTTAAAGCATGTTGCAAAACTGGAATTTGATCTTGATCAAATAGGTCAAGATCGGTCAACTAGAATAGACTTCTAGTCAATCAGCAGTTGCATATGTACTGTTGTGTGAGTTTGGAGAGCCTTAGCCATGAGTAGTTGCATAGGCGTATTTCAGGTCGTACACATCCACCCAAATACACACAGCCACCGCGATCCACCATCACCCACCGAGCGCTGTCATACGTCATTAATAATTTTTATTCGTATAAATTATTGCGCCTGGATATTAATAAATTATATGCGTTATAATTTTACCTGAATATATATATATATATTAAAGATCTACATATGGTATTATAAATAAATTCTCCGAATTTATACGTTAATCGTTTAAATAGTCTATATTCGAGGTTTCATACCGCTTTTACAAAAAAGGTGATATTTCGATATATATTTTTATACGGGTTCATAGCAATAAACTCTACGAATCTGTACGTTAAGCGTTCATATATATTGTAGACTGTTAATTTTTTTTTTTTTTTTTTTTTACAAATTGCAATCAGCATTAACGAACACTCGGTATATATGTATATTTAACCTCGCTATACGGCTAGAAGCCGGTCATGATACATAATTGTATCGATTTTAATACCTGTCAATGCGAAGGGGTGTGTGTGTTGTGGTAACAGGTGTGGTCGAATAACAGAAATCACTCGGTCTGAATATAAACGTGTGTTTCAATTATAACGCGCAGAACTCGATTGCAATTAGCATATGATAATATTGGGGGTTCGAATATTTATATGTACAGACCGATATCGCTTTAATTAGGGCAATTATACAATCACCGTATAGTGGGGGGTTGAAAGGGTATACCGTGAAACAAATCATTATTTGAGAATCGTTGGTCGAAATATATATATCTCTAATAGGATTCAACTTATAGCTTACTTCGGAATGTCGAATTTACTGAAAAATATCATCGCACCTAGAGAATCGTCCGTAAGTATTGTAATTTTATCGCGATCTACTCGCGGATAATACCAACTTTGTCGATATAACGATGTACATAGCGAACGGTGTTGTAAATGTTTGATTATAACTGATTTGAATACAAGGGCTACTCACTTTTAATATTCCAACTCTATATTTTTTATAGGCTAACAACTCTACGTGGGCCGGATTCGTACGAGAAAATGCGGACATTTTAGGTAGTTCCGGTTGGCCTAGTTTGGAGACTGTATTCGCCATAGATGGGGTCGTTGAAACACGACCCGTTTATAATGACGATGATTGGAATGTGGGTATAAGAAGTCCGACGACCATTCTCCTAAATAATTCCCCTTCACTTCCGGAGATTAAAACACGTAAATGTGTAGAAGGATTATCCCGTTTATTCGCGCCCCGAGTTTGCAAAAGCTGTAATCAGCCATTAAGCGTCGAAGTTTGCGGAAAATGTCGCGTTAGTTTATGCCGAGATTGCGCGTGTTTTGCCCGACAGGTGTCATTCGGGGTTTTTATGTGTCCGAGCTGTTGTAGTTGTGAGTTTTGTGGTTATTGGCGAATGAAACTTTCCAAATAATCAAAACCGGTGATAACAATAAACAGCTACTACACATATCTTTGGGGGACTATTCTTGGACTTGCGCAGATTTTTAGGAACTTTTCATGAACTTCGGGGGGATTATTCTTGGACTTGCGTGGATTTTTAGGAACTTTTCATGAACTTTTGGGGACAGTGAGTGAGTGAGGAACTTTTCTTGGACTTTCCTGGACTTTTAAGAACTTTTCATGAACTTTTGAAACTTTTAAGAACTTTTCATGAACTTTTGGGGACAGTGAGTGAGTGAGTGAGTGAGTGAGACTTTTCTTGGACTAGTCTTGGACTATTCTTGGATTTGTGTGGATTTTAAGAACTTTTCATGAACTTTTGGGGACAGTGAGTGAGTGAGTGAGTGAGTGAGTGACTTTTCTTGGACTAGGCTTGGACTAGTCTTGGACTATTCTTGGATTTGTGTGGATTTTAAGAACTTTTCATGAACTTTTGGGGACAGTGAGTGAGTGAGTGAGTGAGTGAGGGACTTTTCTTGGACTAAGCTTGGACTAGTCTTGGACTATTCTTGGATTTGTGTGGATTTTAAGAACTTTTCATGAACTTTTGGGGACAGTGAGTGAGTGAGTGAGTGAGTGAGGGACTTTTCTTGGACTAGTCTTGGATTTGTGTGGATTTTAAGAACTCTTCATGAACTCACTCACTCACTCACTCACTCACTCTCCCCAAAAGTTCATGAAAAGTTCTTCAAATCCACACAAATCCAAGAATAGTCCAAGACTAGTCCAAGCTTAGTCCAAGAAAAGGCCCTCACTCACTCACTCACTCCCTCACTGTCCCCAAAAGTTCATGAAAAGTTCTTAAAATCCACACAAGTCCAAGAATAGTCCAAGAATAGTCCCTAAAAGTTCATGAAGAGTTCTTAAAATCCACACAAATCCAAGACTAGTCCAAGAAAAGTCCGTCACTCACTCACTCACTCACTCACTCACTGTCCCCAAAAGTTCATGAAAAGTTCTTAAAATCCGCACAAATCCAAGAATAGTCCAAGACTAGTCCATGCTTAGTCCAAGAAAAGGTCCTCACTCACTCTCACTCACTCACTCACTCACTCACTCACTCACTCAGCGTCCCCAAAAGTTCATGAAAAGTTCTTAAAAGTTTCAAAAGTTCATGAAAAGTTCTTAAAGGTCAACCCAAACGGAATTTTTTTTGGTCTAAAAATCCTTAAAAATCATAGTTCATACTTCACTTTGTATGAAAAAAATATTGAAAAAATTCTAATCTGATCAGAAACACACGTAATATGCGAGCAAAGTGGGCTTTTCCACACTTTCACAGCTAGGTTGATGACGTCACGCAGGGAAGTTGCCTGAGAAAAAACAGCGGATAACATGGAAAGCGAGTGCAGTCAGAGCTCCGGTTCAGATGTCGATTCGAGCGATATCAGCTGCTTAGATGGAAATATTTTTCGCCAAGAAGATGAAATAGACATAGAGGAGGATGATGACGGGCAAATTAACAGTTGTTTGCAGACCAACGGCGGAATTCAGCCCTATCAATTTGAGCCGTACGGCTCCGATTCTGACAGTGACAACCACTCTGACAACGTGGAACTCGACGACGACAGGATTCGGAGAGGTCGTTTGTTGAATACAGATTGGTATGCAACTTGACTGGAAACCTTATTATCGTCATCTATAAGACCAAATGTCCATATATTTCAAACTGTATTGAATGTAGAACGATTCTGTGATGTAACGAACGAGCACATCTGTGTTGTTATTGTTGTTACTGACCGAGGCAGCCTTTTCGAAGGGATAAACTCCGGGATTCGGCAGTATGGACAGTAAACTGTTGATAACTCTACTGATATACGTCCGACTTGAATTTTGTTTGTTTTCCCATAATCCCCATGAAATACCAATTTCAGAATTATATAGTTTGATAAAAAAACTTTGGACATTCATGGCGAAAAGTAAGCCGTGGTGAGTGGATCGGCATTCACATTTGCTCAATTTTCGACAAATTACCTCAATTAAATTGAAATCGAATGATATTCCCACAATCTCAAATGTCAAGGGATTATGAAAGTATAATTATCACTTCTGTATCTACAGCCATTCACTCCAATTGGTGTTTTTATTTATTTACTTATCAAACGTATATATATTTATGAAAGATCATTTTATTATTATTATTAAATAGTATATAATTTAGATAATTTATTTGCGTGAAGTTTGTGCCAACATTTGGCTAAAAACGCATACATAGAATGAATAAAATTGAACATACAAATACAGACATTAAGACACATTGGAACAAATGGTTAAACGTGTATATATGAAATAGAGACTCATCCAGTCTAACCTGTAGGTGCTCAAGCAACAAATGCCACGCGAGAGCGAGCAGGGCATGTACAGCCGTCCCCCTGCCCGAGGCCTCGCTTGCAGGCTAGGTTCGTTCAGCCGATGTCCGTGATAGATTCTCCTTGTCCGATTTCTTTGCCGTCACATTCTGATTGTTCTTACGTTTGATAGTTGGAATAGCTGTTCTCTTTAGTTTTGGTGTGTACCCGAATTCAACTGCTACGCTGTAGATGTCCTCGAATGATGTCTTTCTGTCAAAATGTGCCCAGCAAATTATACGAGTACTGGCTCGGGCCCTCTTTCCACGCTCTCGTGTTGCGTACAAATTTCGTCCAATTTGCAGCGATTTTCTCGTCTTTGGGCCACAAATGAATACTAACACCGTCATCTGTAGTAAAACTGCAACCTCCCACTACACAACGTCGCGGCATATTTAAAAAATGATGCCCCGATACTCCGAAAATCTCCAGAAATCAGCAGCTACATACGACTGTGGTATACGGCTTTAACATAGAGAATACAAGACGGCTTCCCTCCGTGACGTCACAGCTGGAATTGACAGGAGAGCGATTTTCACCTTTCAAACGGCAATATCTCGCCAACCAGACTGCACAAAATTATGAAAAAATATCATTATTTTCAGAATCGAAAGGACTATTTTTTTATATTTTTGACCTCAGAGCGTTTGGGTTGACCTTTAAAAGTCCAGGAAAGTCCAAGAAAAGTCCCTCACTCACTCACTGTCCCCAAAAGTTCATGAAAAGTTCCTAAAAATCCACGCAAGTCCAAGAATAATCCCCCCGAAGTTCATGAAAAGTTCCTAAAAATCTGCGCAAGTCCAAGAATAGTCCCCCAAAGATATGTGTAGTAGCTGTTTATCGTTATCACTAGTTTTGATTATTTGGAAAGTTTCATTCGCCAATAACCACAAAACTCGCAACTACAACAGCTCGGACACATAAAAACCCCGAATGACACCTGTCGGGCAAAACACGCGCAATCTCGGCATAAACTAACGCGACATTTTCCGCAAACTTCGACGCTTAATGGCTGATTACAGCTTTTGCAAACTCGGGGCGCGAATAAACGGGATAATCCTTCTACACATTTACGTGTTTTAATCTCCGGAAGTGAAGGGGAATTATTTAGCAGAATGGTCGTCGGACTTCTTATACCCACATTCCAATCATCGTCATTATAAACGGGTCGTGTTTCAACGACCCCATCTATGGCGAATACAGTCTCCAAACTAGGCCAACCGGAACTACCTAAAATGTCCGCATTTTCTCGTACGAATCCGACCCACGTAGAGTTGTTAGCCTATACAAAATATAGAGTTGAAATATTAAAAGTGAGTAGCCCTTGTATTCAAATCAGTTATAATCGAACATTTACAACACCGTTCGCTATGTACATCGTTATATCGACAAAGTCGGTATTATCCGCGAGTAGATCGCGATAAAATTACAATACTTACGTACGATTCTCTAGGTTCGATGATATTTTTCAGTAAATTCGCCATTCCGAAGTAAGCTATAAGTTGAATTCTATTAGAGATATATATATTTCGACCAACGATTCTCAAATAATGATTTGTTTCACAGTATACCCTTTCAACCCCCCCCCCCCGCTATACGGTGATTGTATAATTGCCCTAATTAAAGCGATATCGGTCTGTACATATAAATATTTGAACCCCCCCAATATTATCATATGCTAATTGCAATCGAGTTCTGCGCGTTATAATTGTAACACACGTTTATATTCAGACCGAGTCATTTCTGTTATTCGACCACACCTGTTACCACAACACACACACCCCTTCGCATTGACAGGTATTAAAATCAATACAATTATGTATCATGACCGGCTTCTAGCCGTATAGCGAGGTTAAATATACATATATACCGAGTGTTCGTTAATGCTAATTGCAATTTGTAAAAAATTAACAGTCTACAATATATATGAACGCTTAACGTACAGATTCGTAGAGTTTATTGCTATGAACCCGTATAAAAACATATATCGAAATATCACCTTTTTGTAAAAGCGGTATGAAACCTCGAATATAGACTATTTAAACGATTAACGTATAAATTCGGAAGATTTATTTATAATACCATATGTAGATCTTTAATATATATATATTCAGGTAAAATTATAACGCATATAATTTATTAATATCCAGGCGCAATAATTTATACGAATAAAAATTATTAATGACGTATGACAGCGCTCGGTGGGTGATGGTGGATCGCGGTGGCTGTGTGTATTTGGGTGGATGTGTACGACCTGAAATACGCCTATACAACTACTGCCATGATCGCTCGAGATATTGCAATAACTAGAAATTGACCTTGATAAAATAGGTAAAGGTCAGTCAAATTTTCTAGTCAATCACCAGTTGCATGCGTGGTATATATCACCAATACACGAATTTGATCTCCGTAGATTAGGTCTAGGTCAGTCATCTTCAATACACTTCTCACCCATCGACAGTTGCATATGTTATATGAATTTAGAAAGCCTGGCATTAACATAAACATTTTCAATGATTTGCTGATTTTCGGTCACAGTAAATGAGACTTCAAAATGAACTATTATATACCCATAGTTCGGTACCACTCGATGATCTGGAGCTAGCTATATCCCACTGACGGACACACAGAAAAACTGACAGAACTCACTATCACAAAATCATAGGAAAACAAAAGTCCGACATTCGTGCTGCAAGTGGGGTAGGCCTACGTTTGCCTGGTAAGGCTATTTTATAATAGCCTCATGAAGTAACCGTCTGTTATCGGCAAAGAACAGCGGCCATGTGACGTTACTATGTGCGTTAAGGTAAAGAAGCCGATTTTTTTGTCACTTCAATACGTGAAATATTGTATTTTTCTCGAAGAGTACCTACTAAAATATCAGCCTCGAAAGACTTGCGATGTTCATTCGTATAAGAATAGGGATATGATTGATCAAATGTGCTCACTGACATATTTTGATATTTTGGAGGCATTTTTATGGATGATTTTCTCTTGTAGCAATATATTCTGTGAGGGATCTTCTTTTTTTTTGCTACAACAGAAAATCGCCCATAAAAATGCCTCAAAAATACCAAATTATGACAGGGAGCATATTTTGATCAATCATATCTCAATTTTATACAACTGACCATCGCTTTTTTTAGCTGGTATTTCAGTATGAATACTTTAAGTAAAATCTAATTTGGCACCTTTTGCATTGATAAACATTTTTTAACTATATAACAGATGAGTTTTTCCATATCAACCTCACGTATCTTTTTGCAATGGTCCATCACCCTGGCTAAACCGAAAGTGAAAATGATCATTAGCTACATGCTGGATCATCACTCTCGAGAACTTGAGGATGCATTCTGTGAGAATTTTTTCAAGGAACTCATGCAGCTTTGGAGCGTCACTCAATTTGTTTTTTACCTGCACTTCATAATTATAGGCTTAGCGAGACTGAGGGTATATAAAAAATATATATAAAAAAAGATGTGAAGGGCCTGAACATACAAGGCCAGTAGACACAAGGACCCGAGATTCAAACTCGAATTTATGGCCGGGAATAGAATCCTTCGGGTCCTGAATTGGTAAATTACATGAGGATGAACGGTCAGCGCGATAAATCGTGCAAGCACATACACCTGTTACTTCAAAAGTTATATGCTTGTGGAGATTCTCATCAAGTTGACGTTAATTTTAATTTCCCGTCTCGGGATCATAGAGAAGAGTTGAGTGAAGAGAAGGTAAAGGAACAAACTAAGTGACCACACAATCTGGATGACAGCGAGATGTTTGCAGATTCCCTTCAACAGTGTTCAAATATGTCGATCTGTTCATACTAGCACCAGTCCAGTACTTCCAACACGGCTACGGACGATATCTGCCACATCTGCTACGTGATAAATATCCCGAACACATCACGTATATAGTCCCCACGCGTCCAAAACTGTGGATTATCACTCACATATTAGACCATAGAAGAGCATGTCATACCTTATGTTCTCTGTACTTCGTTCGTTTCGTATCGTTTCAGAGGGCACCGAACGTAGTAAACATGTATAGGTTTACCGAAATGTAGGGCCCATAGGTGGGAGGATATTACTCCGACTCAAGGAATATACTTGGTAAAGAATGTCTGAGGAACATTATATAAATACAGGCCTGCTGGATTAAGAAATTCCAGTCTCGCACACCCCCGCCATTTCTGGAAACGAAAAACGAAAATTGAACTGTGCAAGGTTACACGGTCTCATTCGCTGGATCTAAAGACAAATGTGATGATTTCAGTTAGAGTTACAAAGAAATGTTCTAGAACAGATCTCGACATATGATATACAATCACTGATGGCAAAACACGATCTTGCATACAGAATATCGGATGTAAGGTTCTTTTGTATCGTGTCTTGTGTTGAATATCACTCTTGCAGTAAGACATTATAGTCTGTCCATTTTAATTAGTCGTCTGCTTTGGAGCTTGTCAAAAATCAATAGTTAACTCTGTATAAAAAATTTTTTTGCATCGATTAGTACAAATTGAACTCTACAGAATGACTACCATTAATTCGTGATCACGCTTGAATTAATTTTTGTAATTCTCTCCATATAAAACTCCGGTACAGTTGTTTCGTGGACCGGGCCGCACTTCCATAGGGAGATGGCATAATATGTTCATGTGCCCTATCACAAAGGTCAACAATGCCGTGTATGGTCATAGAGGTGTGTTCGGTTTATCATTCGGCAATTTCAGTGGGCATGGGATATAAGCGACACTCCCACGGACCGCCTTTTATTACTTTATATAAATCAGTCAATAAACTTTATACCAGTGAGCATGAATACATTATGACGTCTCCCTATGTAATTGATGCCCGGTATTTGAAACATCTGTACTGGAGTTTTATATGAAGAGAATTACAGTCATTTCATGTGTGATCGTTATCATGGAGAAATGTTTGTCATTTTGTGGAGTTCATTTTGTTCTACAAGCTCAAGAAAAAAACAATTTTTTTTTACCAGAGCTAACTACTGATTTTTGACAAGCTCCAAGACAGACTTTAGCAGGTAATGTTGATGAATACGCTTCATTTCGACACGCGGCATGTTCGAAGTGGAGGGTAATGATCGGGTGGGAGAAATGAAGTTTGTAAATGAGGGTTATATGACCGTTGACTTTTGATCTTGAGCGAAACCGATGTCACTTCCGGTGCGAGATCCTTACGGTTCGATAACACCTCCGATTACGTGACCGGAGGATGGATGTGAGAATAGGACTTTCAAAACTCGGAAACGCGGAAAAACGAATTTACACGGAATTTTGCTAAGAAAGCCGGAATGGCGGATTTTACACCCATGACTAAGAGTGTCCTTGTGGAGTAAACGGTAGGGTGTGGAGGTTCTAACGATCTGACAAGCTTACGATGTAGCACATGACTGGAGGATTCTCACGGCCGTGGTGGGACATTCATTGGTGACGTCATCGTGAGCACTCATTAGAAACGCCTGTTGGGGAAGTTTTGGTAAATAGGTGGGAGATGCCTGGTCCAAATGGATATGTAAGCGCTCGTGGTGTAGACTACTACTGACCTGGTTTTACCAAAAGTGACATCATCATCATGCGCATTCGCAATCGACGTGTAGTAGAGAACGATTGCATTGTGTTGCGCATGGGCGTGTTTGGGCGATAGATGGACCATCCATGCTCTAAATGGGCCATGCAGAATTTTTGTATTCCAGCTCGCGTGATGTACACTACGATTGGCGTGTTTTTATCAGGAGTGACGTCATGGTGAGCATGCGTAGTCGAGTAGTAGTAGAGAAAGATCTATGGCATTTTGGGGCGCAGGAATGTGTTCGGACGATAGATGGGCCATCCTGGTGTAACGGTTACCCGTTTGTGTAGAGAACAGTTTGAATCAGGAGCCGTGTACTGCGCTGGAATGTGGAGGAACGACCTTGACCCGTGTCGTCAGCGTCGAGCAAGGCAGATTTCGGAAATGCATTCCCCTGTATTTCTCGCTTACCAGAGCGAGTTGGAAGCTGATATTTAACAATTACGTCAGTTATGAATTATGGTGTGTTCTTCCATAGCCATATTTATTCAGCGAGGTCCATATAAACGGTTCGGGGAAGTGTGGTGTAAGTGACAATAAAGAGGGCGCTGGCATCGTCGACTTGTGCTACCTTTATCTGCAGGAGAACGGTTCTGTTTCTACCTTTATTCACGGAAGAGCGGTAGCCCTATATAAGCTCGGACGAACGTAGAGAGCGGGGTCAGACCAGAAATAGAGGGCTGGAGAAACACGTCCAGGTCAGCCTGTAACTTATTGATTTTGGCATAATTTACGGTTGAGCGTAAAGGCAGTTGTTTCGGCCTGGGAATCTAAAAGATTATAAATCCTGTAGCTAGTGTAACCTGTGAGAACACGCCAATCCAATGAGAATTTGCCGGCTCGCATTTTCGGTGTGGAAACGTGTTTGTGGTTATACTATAGTTTAGGGAACACGTCCGACTGGCGTGTTGTATGTACATGTAGTTGGGGGTATTCTATAATACTGTAATGAGACATGCGTTTGCCTGTAGCACATTTAGGCAACTCGCATGGTCTAACTTCAGTATAAAATAGGGCTTTAGTGTCTATACCAGTAGGTTGATAATTTCGACAATATTGCTGTGCTATCTCGCTGCACTGGGACTTAAGCCACAATATTTGTTGATCTTCTTGACCGTGTAGCGGTATATGACTATAGTCAGGAGATTCCCTCCCTCCCCAGAAACATACAACTGCACTAAATACCGGGATACATCAACCAAGTTTCCCCCTGCCATAGTCCTACAACGTATCGTGGAGCCTGTTTATTCGTCGCCGACAGCCGGGCAACGCTTTACGGGACGGAAACGGTCGCAGTATTACAGCCGGCGGGGCGAGACAAGACACCGGCGGGCGAGCCATTTTCGTCGGGAAACATCGATAAACTGGGCCGGGCGCTTTAGGGAGCAGGAAAGGCCGCAAGCAGTTACACAGACGGCGTATAGCTGGCCATAGACAAGTTACAGATGCAGCTTACAGATTCAACTGGAAGGACATGTGTCTTTATCACACATACGAGCAGATAAAGACGCACAGATCACAAACAGTACCGTACCAGTCCAGCCAGACTGATCACCATTATACCGTCGAGAAAGATACAGCACACCGAGCACACAAGAAACAAACAGAACACAGATTCCAGAGGAATATGTGTATTTATCACACATTCAAGCAAATAAAGACACCCAGGTTATAAACAGTACAGTACAAGTCCAGACATACAGCTCACAAATTATACCGCAAAGACATCTACAGAACACAGATTCTACAAGAAGGAGACGTGTATTTATCACACGTTCAATACAGACATCTACAGAACACAGATCTTACAAGAAGGAGACGTGTATTTGTCACACGTTAAATAAAGAAACACAGAGCACAGATTATACAGTCAAGAAAGCCACAGATCCCACAGGGAGGATATGCGTATTTATCACGCATAAAGGCACGGTGCAGGTGGGCTCACTTTTACCGATGTAAAAGCGGAACAAGACATACAGATTCCAGTAGGACACGTGCATTTATCACACGTTACAGAAGGCGGGCTTCCTTTTACCGATGTAAAAGTGGTAACCAGGCTTACAGACTGAACGGTCAAGCCCAGGGCACAGATACAACGGCAGTTTACAGACCGTACGATGTTTCATCGGTACCAGATGGAATTGTAATAGCACATTATATACCCATGTAATTGTCCTGACGGTCACGGAAGTGGGCGTGATACTTACCGGAGAGATCGTCGTGAAGGGTGTAGTCACAGGCCGAGGCTATAGACGGGTCGCAGCAGCCGTAAGGGTTGAGACGCCGGGCTATACTTACCTGTGCGGGAAGCAGACTGGTGAGCTGACAAGTTACGGTCAAGCTCCGACGACTAGGGGTGAAGTACACGCCGAGTTGCCACGTCTCTGGAGAGAGTGTCACTGCCGTGACGTTCCAACGACTGGGTGTCGTCTCTGGAGAGAGCGTTACCACCGTAACGTTCCAACGGGCCGTGACGTTTCAGCGACTTGGTGCTATATCTGGAGAGAGCGTCACTGCCGTGACGTTCCAACGCCTGAGGGTATCTGTATATCGGGGAGAACGTTACCGCCGTAGCGTTCCAACGGGCCTTGACGTTTCAACGCCTGGGCGACGTATCTGGAGAGAGCGTTATATCCTTAACGTTCCGACGACTGGGTGCCATTCCTGGAGAGAGCGTTATATCCATAACGTTCCAACGACGGAAGAGAAGGGCCAGCAGCCAGGCCGCCCTTATCCCCAGAAGAGAAGGGCCAGCAGCCAGGCCGCCCTTATCGCGCATTAAAGCACTATATTAACTATAAAGTTATATGCATACACTCTCATATATATATTATTACCATATAACATCAAGTTTAAACTGCACACATTCTCTTCTATTATCCACATATACACCAGGGATACGTTAACTTTATATGCACACACTCTCTCAGGGGCACGTATCCGTGAACCTTATATGCACACATCAGGTGTACGTATCCGTGAACGTTATTTGCACACACCAAGTGTACGTATCCGTTAACTTGTGTGCACACATACTCTCGCATCACGTGTATATATACATCAAATTTATTTGCATACACTCTCCTAGTGTCTGTACATATATGTAAATATCATAACGTTACATCT
>JAVTVY010056497.1:0-28956 GCA_036873755.1 Hanleya hanleyi
TGATGACGTCGCCCTAATTCAACAGTCAAATTCCGACGACAAGACATTGGGCCAGATTTTGTACGACGAGGAGAGCAAAGTACACTTCGTGGACGAACCCATACATGTTCCTAGCAATCTGTTACACGAACACCATCCAGTGAGTGACATCTATCGGCGCCATTGGCCCATGATCCGGCACTGTTTCTGCCGTCATCGCCCCATTCAAGATATCTACAATTTCCGACTGACCAACCTCACCCGCCTACGCAGCTACGTGAAAGCCATCTTCAACGATCAAACTACGGTCTTCAAGTTGAATCTGGCGTTTGGTTATGTGCTGCAGCATAAGGACACAGACCAAAAAGCCCGATATTTTTACCCGAGCAGTAACATCCGGGTATTTGACCAACCGTTTACCATCATTAACCGGGCGTCGCTAGAGGCAATGCTGGAGAAACTGGACACCGTGGATCCCTTGGAATGGGCCCAACAACAACGTCCCAACACACAATGAGTCGTAGAGAGGGTGACCAATGTCACGATTTTCGTTACCAAGCTGACCGACCACCCCCATCGGCTGAATGTGCCACCCTTGCACTGATGAATATCATAGAATGCAATACATACTCTATATGTCTGGTCCTCGACTTGGGGTAGTTGAACTGAGTGTGCTAAAAATAGATCACCAGCTAGCGTACTATAAAAGGGAAGCGGCCTGGTCGTTTCATCCGATACTCTGTCAACTACCAAGATGTTCACTTGCACAACTTGCCAGAAGCAGCTCGAATAGAAAGTTTACGACGTCACGAGGCCTCCACCCACAACGATGCACGGTATACTTGTATAATCTGTGCACGATCATTCAATCGGGAGGATAATTTACTGCGCCATGAGAAGGCACACTCCACGAGGGTGCGACGGTACAATGTAACGATTGTGGTCGACTCTTCAAACGACCCAGTCGGTTAAGACAGCACCAACGTTTGATTCATGCCGCTTCTCCACGATTCGGGCGACAACTTTCTACTAAAGAGGAGCCGCGGAAGGTCAGAGCCAGAGAAGATGAACCCGGGAAGACGAACGCCACTGGTGATGCGATGACGAAGAGCCCGCCTATACCCACAGTCCAAGAGGGCCTGGATATCCAGCCGGACCCCAGCGTTACGGTTTCGAGTCATACGCCTGACGACATCGAACATTTTTCGGAAGATGCAGTGGATGCCCCTAGCGATCTGCTACAGGACGACCATCCAGTGAGTGACATCTATCGGCGCCATTGGACCATGATACGGCACTGTTTCCACCGTCATCGCCCTATTCAAGATATCTACAATTTTCGACTGACCGACCTCGCCCCTCTACGCAGCTACGTGGAAGCCATCTTCGATGACCAAGCAACGTCCTTCAAATTAAATCTGGCGTTTGGGTACATCTTACGCCATAAGATGACGGGTCAACTCCGATACTTTTACCCGAGCAGTAACATCCGGGTATTTGACCAACCGTTTACCATCATTAACCGGGCATCGCTAGAGACGATGCTGGAGAACCTGGCCACCGTGGATCCCTTGGAATGGGCCCAACATCAACGCCCCAACACCAAGTGGATAGTGGGGAGGGTAACCAATGTGACGTTCTTCGTGGTTAAACTGACCACCACCCCCATCGGATGAAAGTATTCACCCATGCACTGATAGATTCTCAGAATGCGCAAACAACTATCTGAGGATATTTGGCCTCAACGGTATCCTGGCCTGCCCGACGGTGATTAGAATAAACGGTTCAGAGCGAACATGGCCGAAGATGGAACTTTCTGAAATGGAGACTTCTGATTGGACAAGAATACATCTAACGGACAGGAACGAATATGAAACATGCAAATGGTGGCCTCTGATTTGACAAGAATCTTCTTGAATTGTAAATATACCCAACGCGGCTCCCCCAGCGTGGGTGTGATGTAACATTGGGGAGAATAAACTATATGAAAAAAAAACTTCTTGTTGTTGTTCTCTCATGTGTCATCCGTGTTGCTGTTGTTGTTCTCTCCCCGGTCTATATCATAGTGTTATGTTAGAGTGTTAAAGCGTAACGACGGGCGTCGAGGGCGTCACTGCATTTCGAAGAATTAGTGACAATTCCATGGAATATCAGAGCTTCTGAGCTATTTCACCAGGGCGTTGAAGCATTAAGAATGGCTTTGGTGGGCGTTGCTACAAGATGACACCTCACACGACGCATTCGCACCGCAGATGGTCCATCTCTACACCAAATAACATCCTTCACTGCTAAAAAATGCCCACTTTCGCTACTACTCGTACTGATGACGTCACCAATGACGTCACAGATGCTGTGGATATCCCTCAACTCGGAATGTACACCCCAAGAGCTACAACATGACACCTCCCAGGACGCATTCGGACCAAGGATGGTTCCTCTCTACTCCGAATACCTTCCTTCACTGCCCCAAAATGTCCACTTTCGCTACTACTCCTACTGATGACGTCCACAATGACGTCACAGATGCTTCGGACATGCCTCAACTCGGAATGTACACCTCGAGAGCTACAAAATGACACCTCACACGACGCATTCGGACTAAGGATAGTCCCTCTCTACACCAAACTCATCCCCACGCACCCACAAAATGTCCACTTTCGCTACTACTCGTACCGATGACGTCATCAATGACGTCACAGATGACGCGGACGTCCCTCAAATCGGAATGTACACCCCGAGAACTACAAAATGACACCTTCCAGGACGCATTCGAACCGTGAATAGCCCATCTCGACCCCAAATACCTTCATGTATTGCCCGAAAATGTCCACTTTCGCTACTACTCGTCCTGATGACGTCACAGATGACGCGGACATCCCTCAAATCGGAATGTACACCCCGAGAGCAACAAAATGACACCTCACACGACGCATTCGGACCAAGGATGGTCCCTCTCTACCCCAAACTCACCCCACGCACCCCCAAAATGTCCACTTTCGCTACTACTCGTACCGATGACGTCACCGATGACGTCACAGATGACGGGAACATCCCTCAAATCGGAATGTACACCCCGAGAACTACAAGATGACACCTTCCAGGACGCATTCGAACCGTGAATAGTCCATCTCGACCCCAAATACCTTCCTTCACTGCCCCAAAATGGCCACTTTACTTACAACCAACTGCGCATGCGCAGATTAACGCGACTTGCATTCAAAAACACACCATTCTGACTCTACCCCACACAAGCTTCACTTCGACACCTCACACGACCCATTCGAACCGTGAATAGCCCATCTCCATCCCAAACACACCCCTACATAGCACCCAAAATGCCTGTTTTCTATACTACGGCCAGACTGCGCATGCGCAGACTATTGAACACGGACGAACCATTAGCCCAGTCGGATGCTCCTGCATGAGAGCTTCAAAATAAGACCTCATACGACCTCATAGGATCATTAGGGGCTCACCTAGACTCCAACATGGCCACCCCGTATGGGTCTATAGCCCATAGCCGTGCAGTATATAGGCCTATGGGCCTACCCAGGCCTCGGTGACTTTTTCCAAAAATTTCACCGTTTCGCACGGGGACACTTCCTATCATGTTCTAAATGACGAGACGAGTAAAACGAGACCCCACAACCCTACCGCAAATGTATAGAAGTACGTTTCCCAGGGGGACAAACATTGATCCTATACCCCAGTATTATCTAGGGACTACTTTTTCTTTTTCCCCCGACCGCATCACCACCAAAACCGCATCACCGCGGAGGAATATACATGCCCAGGGACCTTTGCCGGAACTATATCCTAGACAGGTCAGTACATGCCTTGATCACGTGATCGTGATGGGAAACCCCCACCGGGGAATCCCCCTGGGAAAGCCCGCCACATGACCTTGACCTCTGTGACCTTGAAATGAGGTCAATACTAAGGAATTTGCTCTTTCTCTACTACTCACATTGATACTAGTGCTATATCTGCCCGTCCATTCCCCCCCCCCGTGCTGTGTTGTCAGCTGCGTGCACTATATGCTCGATCTTTGGTGCATGAGCAACACACTGAAAAATGTCGTCCGCTCATTCGTCTTACTTCACATCCGTAGCTGACCCATTGATTCGACAGCATTTCAAGCATCTTTATGCCTCCTCATATACCCCCGAATTAAATGAATTTTACTATAAAGCTCACAATATGTTATATTTTACAACTGGCAATTTCTCGAGCAATTATCTGCGTGAGTTTACATAAGGACTATAATATTATCTCGGTTAGTTTGAACTAGTCAAGCTGATCCAGTATCCTCGTTGACACCTGATGCCATAAGATAGAATATTTCGCAATATATGTTTTATTATATTTCTAGGAATTAACCCATCTAGGTGAGTCTATGTACGTCTCTTTGGGAGAGCATATATGATTTATTTTCACAATGCAGGTTCCATAAGATGTTGATATTTTGGCAATGCACAAACAATGGCTTGTCAATATCGTTTCCAATAATATAGTTAACTAGGTTGCGCATTTTATAAAGTATATCAAGGTAGTAACGCAGCAACTTCAGTCGTTCAATCCAACCAAGGGAACATTTCACTTGACTGGATCGAACGACTGGAGTATCTGAGTTATTATAGGACATGGAGAAACCGTGAAAATGGACATCAGGATTTGCTATAGGAACTGAACAGACCCACACAACTTACCACTACTTTAACCAGATGTTGGAGATGTTGCTGAGTCGAGCTGATTATTATTTATCGAACAAAATGTGACTGAACAGAACTTTACGTTGATAACTTCCTGGTTTCTGTATAGTTACACGCGAGTACGCGCCGGAACAGTTTCCGAAGGTTATGTATCTCGAGTAAAATTTTCAGAAACGATTACGGACCACGAGCTCAAAATATATGACAGCATTGTAGGTTTTAAGAACTGTACGTAAGTGATAGGCGACAGTAAGGTATGACGTACAAAACACTAGAATTTAGCAATTATTTTCGATATTTTCATGTTACATGTATAACATTTATGAGAGAGCTTTGTCTTTATTATCTTACCAGGGAATTTAACAACATTCAACAAATAGATGGGCTAGTTACTGGCGCAACGGCTACAATATAGTTAGTATTTTGCCTGGACTACATCATAATACATAGCCATTGCATAGCAACCTAGGGTATCCTAAATTTCACCACCTCCAACAGCATCTCGGAGGATACTAAATATGTCATCGAAGTCATTGTTTATCCATTCCAGGAATGACTAACAAAATAGTCAAACATGGTATGCTTTAAATTATCCTCTTGAGGAGAAGGTTTCAGCTTTATGCGAAATAAGTATTTTTTTTAAACAAGGGCATATATTGCGTAATATTTTTAATTCCATTCCTCGTATTTTATTTTCAAGTGGTAGTGTATTCTAGATAACCCTCAGATAAATGGAGTACTCTTCTAGTTCATGTCCACGCAAAATACTTTGTGAAATGTTGTAAAAATATCCGGCCTTGGCAGAAGCACTGTCCAAGTGTCATTTATTGATATCCGAGAGCGAAAATCCCCGCTAAAAACAGGGGCTTTTCTCTTTGAACAACTTAGAGCCAAGTTTATGCTTGATACAATTAACGACAATGTTGTACTTTGGGTAATATTTATTGTTAGATTACATCGTCTACTTAGTTCATCTATATTAAACAAGAAGACATCCCTGACATCAAATCTCTAATAAACATTAAGCCCGTGTCATACCATTCTCTGATAAGAAGACAGGGTCTACTCCCAGTGAACATCTTGTGCTTCCAACGATCTAATCGAATACATCTATATCTGCATCAATTGCAGTCACAATCAAAGCGTGACTGAGATACATAATTCTTTAGATGACGACTTTACAACGAATATTATGGATTGAGAATACTGATCAGCGATACGGCTTTGATATTTTTGGAACATCATGATGTCTTGCCGGCATCATTGAAAACTGTTGACCGCTTCTCTCTAGCAGGAAACAAGCCTATGTTTATGTATAATATGATTGTCTTTTTGAATTTGGTGCTAATACTGTTATATGGAATATGGAATAGGTCTTTGGATTATGGACGCGGATATTCTCTAATGGACGACGGCTGAATTATGAATGACGGACTAGACGCTTGTAATTGTGTAACTCACTCCAGAACTTCCAGATCGCTGCATAGAATAGTCAGACTTTGAAGTCAAGGTACCTAGCATCATAATTACATCCTAAAATAAAATGCAACCTCTCAATTGTATTAAACAACTCAACAAGATATACATCCCAGAAATGATTTTGGTAATGGGATTAAAATGCTGACCGAACCAGACTAAATTAAGTGCCTTATTCATAACCTCGAAGTCAAGAACTTTAATGCCTCCTCCACGCTGATAGTTTTTAACGCGACACAGAATGTGGCTTCATATATCAGAATGATATTTCGGCAAGATAGGGCGTAGTGATATAGTAGGGCATCTTGGGATGGTTGACCAGAAATGCACGAAGCGAAGCAAATGATTTTCTGTTCAAGAAGCTCTGTCCGATTCTTCCGTACGTGATTCCATGTTGATTCCCTTGAGACAAAGGTTGAAACGAAATACGGTTAAGAAAACGAAAAATAAAATATGTTGATAATCCCCAGAATATCACGATGATTGCCCTCAATATCACGATCATTCCCCTGGATATCACGATCAATCCCCAGAATATCACAATCATTCTCCTGGATATCACGATCATTCCCTGAATATCACGATGATTGCCCTGAATGTCACAATGATTGCCCTCAATATCACGATCAGTCCCCTGAATATCACGATCAATCCCTTGAATAGCCCGATCATTTCCCTCAATATCACGATCAGTCCCCTGAATATCACGATCAATCCCTTGAATAGCCGGATCATTCATCTGAATATCACAATCATTCGCCTGAATATCACAATGATTCCCCTGAATATTACGACGATTGCCATGAATATCTCAATGATTCCCCTGAATATCACCATGATTCCCCTGAAAATCATGATGATTTCTCTATCACGATGATTCCCCAGAATATTACGATGATTGCCCTGAACATCACAATGATTCTCCTGAGCTTCGACAGGATTCCTGTGGATTCATTTGGAGTCTCGTGGGAGATACTATTCATAGTTCCACTTCAAGCATCTCAACGATTCAACAATTTCTCTGTTTGAATCCATCTTGATATCAGTAAACCACAATAACTGACCAGTGACTATTGGGAATAATAAATAGATTTGATATGTTGATAATAGACAGCTTCGAATCCCGAAAAGTGAAAATTAAACTGCATCTGAACTGTGACCATTGAACTTTGGAAACAACGATCACAGATCATTATCATGGAGGACAAAGCGTATCAAATTGATGTAACAAATTGAAAAAACTGATTAGCAAACTAAGAGTAGTAATCTATGATATTTGGGAACAATTTACCTTATTGCTCAGTTTATCATAGATCGCTACTGAACGCTTACAAGGGAGAAGCGGTCAACACTTTTCAATGCTGTCAGCAAGACATGATGATTTTGTTTATATAAACTCTTAATCACCTAATCACATGAAATCCTAATCCCATTCCCAGACAAATGTGAACCACGATCTGTCAAATTCAAATTGCAACTGGAACAATAACCGGTCAATATTTTGATCATAGACCACTGTCAATTTTGAAATTTGAACGTAATTCAGCGAAACCTTGACTAGGGAAAACTGCTCGTAGTCCGTCGCGAAATTTCAATTGTGACAATTATTCTGCGATACCAAAGACACCCATGATAAAGATTGATCATACACCACAGTGCCTCTTGGTCTGTTAGAATCTAACAGCATAAATTACTTTTCAGCAGTAGCTAAGCACTCAAAGTGACCAAATCTACTTTTGGCAGATCCAAAGCCTACAACAGGAAACTGTCAACGAAGAGTGAAATGAAACAATATATTCTGGTAATGCATGCAGTTATTATGCTGCTAGATATGAAACCTACATTGTACAAAGTCGCTGCAAGTTTCTACCTAGAACACAATGGTGATGTAGGTCAACCTGATTACAAGAGATAGCAATGTCCTCTGATTATTTAACTTATTTTAGAAACCATGTCAAAGAAAACTACAAATGGGAACGTCAAATTTTGACAACCGACGTACAGACTATTCAAAGTTAGGAAAGATCCCGAACAATTTAAACACGGCCAGATAATACCATCTACACTAAGCTAGGCAAACAAGGCAAGCCATTCAACACCCCCTTCCTCCGTATCAGAATAACTATGCCCAGCAGCATCCGGAAAGAAGTTCCACCTCATACCCAGAGAATCTGCGCCCCACGCCAAACCACTACTCATGCCAAGGAGGTTCAGTTTAGGCAGACCAGAGTTCCTTGTACTATGTACTGTCCCTCACTCGCAGTTCTCTTTGGGAATGTCAACAAATCAAACATCAGGCAAACATCTATGTTGTGAACCAGGACAATATCAGAGCACCGCGAGTACCAGATAACAAAGTAAGTCTTAGAATTAACAGAGAGTGCACACTGCAACCTTAACAACAAGACTCCAATTAGACCATCTTTGTTGGTAAATCCAGGGACTAATCCGATCGTGTTACTCATGTACTGGAGGCGATTATCAAAGGTCTCTTCGTCACATGAGATGTCCACTCCTGGAGATTAGTCAATTACCGTGAGGTGTTTCTGCGCTTTAGAATGTTAGACTTGCCGTGCCATCTACGCTCTCGAATGGAACGTGGTTCTCCTGGACAGAATTGAACTAAACAGATCATGTGGTCGTCAAAGCATTCGATCAGTCAGTGTCTTTAGGCGATATGCCCTCATTCATAAGGTATACCTGACTAATTATAATGTAATCATCGCAGCTCTATGAGATGATTTTGAAAAAGCAGAGGAAAGCGACTCTGTCAAGAATCATACGTTGCGCCCACCGTCGTCACCTAATACATTCGCTCGAATAGTGGTTCAAATCGGATAACAGAACTGTGGACACTATCGTGTTCATGCACAAGTAGGCACCGTCGTGATATGACTGAAAAAATGATGAAAATGACGTTAAATCCTACTCACTCACTCACTCACTCAAATAATGGTCAGAATTATTTTGAATCATAGATTCGTACTATTATCCGACAGTGGATAACTTCAGACAATGAAGTGGCTACGGTCTTCACTCTGAACGACATATCTTATTCTGTTTTCTGGTAGACATGTGAACAGCACATTCCACTCTGTACACACTGATGCACTGAAAGTTTTTATTTTTCATGTGAGATAAATGTAATATGTCAAAGTTAAATCCAACAATCATCGCAACATGATTTGTATTCGGTTTGCATTCGGCTGGAGCAGCAGGTGAAATTGCATTTGTAGACTTCATCGGGAGCTCAGATGTACTTTTCCTTTCCGGTCTCTCAACAATAACTGAGGTAGGAGTAGGCTAGTCTGAATCTTAATGTTGTTTGCTGACATCAACGGCTTTGTGGGGACACTGCTATTCAGAAATGTAAGTGTTGAAATAATCTGGCATTTGGGACAGTTAAATGGTGCAGTAGGTTTGCTAAACTGCTCATTTTATGTTTTTGACGCATGCCCTATGACATGAGCAGTCAAATTGCCTTCAGCAGATTCCATGGATTGTTCATACATGTTCATTGTAATCCTAGAATACAATACAAGCGTCTAGTCCGTCATTCAATATTCAGTCGTCGTCCAAGTCAACTTGTTGAAATCGTGCATGTAGTGACAGTATTATGTGAATATTGCAAGAGGAATAAAAATGTGCTACACCCAATTAATCAGGTTTGGGTGGCCTGATATCCTGCTGTAATTTTACCAACAAGGACTAGGTGTATTGTATAGAATGTCTATGCAGAATACTGTTAACATGAGAGTTGTGTGTCTTACAAATTGAACAGAAATAATGGTATCGCTTCAACCGAAGTCTGGAGAGAAAATTGTCATTCACCAAATGATATGTATGGTTCGTACATGTGCCTGAATGCAAAACCAAAACACGGTGAAGAATAGGACAATACATTCGTGAAATCTCATGACAATTGGTAACATTTATTCACGACTATTCATGTTTTTGCATGACCGTGGCAACGCCCAGTAATGATAAACCTACTTTCATGTCAATTACTTCAACAAAACAAGAAATACAGTGTTTCCTTCTTCAGCATCATTGACAATGTACGAAATGAATAGTTGAACAGTTACAGCTCTTACATACAAAACTGTATTTCACGTGAAGACTGTCAGATTAGAAAGTTTTGTAGAAATGTAGTCAAGTTATATCAAGTAATACCCAAGTTAGCACGAGCAATGGACATTACCATAGAAAGCGAGAAATATCAATATACAGATTGAAGATTGGATGCACAAGGATTATTGTAAGAAAATATACATAATTATTTGTTTAAATCTACCATGTTTATTATTTTCACTCCATTCAATCTATCGACTTCTGGAATACATTCATGCGAAATACTTTGGGCTATTCCAATTATAAAATGCTCCTCTAATGGAAGATTTTGCAACAATACCCTCCATGTACAACCTTTTCTAACCAGCACAACCACTCCACTCTCCCTTGGTTATGACAAGACACCCTCTTGCACAAAACTTTTTTTAATCCTATCCCTGTTCTTCTATTCAAACAACCCTCCTCCAAATTCTATTTGGCAATTACCTCCGCACCAGAATATTAAAACCCTACATTAGCGATGTCATTTTTCAATTGTAAGGGCCCATATACACAGATATATTTCAGTTCACTCCATTTTAGCTATGAACAATAAGCAGCCTCATCAGATTATACAAAGTCAATTATAAATACAATGACAAACCATACTGTGCAAGGCGAACTATCGGGGTAGGAAAAATAGAACAGAAAGAGTGACACAACCCTTGTTCATTAAATTATGAACGTTGTAATCAATCTCAATCCGAGAGATAGTGATCGAGTTATATTTGGAGCAGATACACATCTGTTTAGATTGGTCTACTAGCATGCCTGTTCAGAATGCCATATACAACCACTAGTTAATTAAAGTGCATTTTCCCAAGTGCACATGCAATATAAGGAAAAGAATATAATTATGCAATTAGTAATAGCGAGGGCAATAACAATATGGTTTATTTCTAGTTTGTCTGTACAATGGAGATGTGGCGATGTACCGACCGATCCTTAATCGAGCTGACACATCCACATATTTGAAGTTATACAACCCGACAGCTGGAGTCAGCGACTCAGATAGGCTCAGTATGGTAAGGACTCGGCTGGGACAATCCAGGAAAACCCCCTTACAAACAAACCCATCCTGAGCACCATCTGCGAATACAACGAAGGTAGAGCCCCATTTACCAATCAACCAAGACATAAAACTGTAGGTAGCTTTTTCTGAATAGCCATCCCCACCGAATTTGAGTTTCCATCACGGTACCATGATTGTGGTTCACCTTATAAGTAACAAGCATGCCTTTCAAAAGCGTAGCATGGATATTTTTCGAGAAATAAACGTTTAAATCTCGGATTTTGTACAAAAATGAAAGGCTAGAAATCGGGCAAAATGTGTCCAGCTATACATCTGATGAATTAATTCAAATTTTTTGCTTGAATTTTGTTGTCAATTACATTTTAAATCTGTCTAATGGGACCTACTCGAATTCCTGTTTATTCTGGATAACTATTACACTAAGTTTCTTTCATCAAGGTGGTTTAAAGTCAAATTTAAACTTTAAAAACTTTGTTCAGCTGAGAATTGTTACCTGTGTAGATCACTTCACGGCGGGTATCTGAATGAAGTGTCACTGTTATAATTAGAAACAAAAATACGGATGTTTGCATGGTTTTGATCAGAAGGGGGTAGATTAATGTAAATAAGTAGGACTGAGCTTACCATAATACTGCGGAAATGAGTTATGGAAAGAGAAATTCAACAGACAAAAATAATAGTAGCCAAGCCCAAGCTAAGGCAATCTGTTTAATTTTTCCAGTGCCTCGGAAACTAAATTTTAAACCTAATATTGAAGCACTTCTATTTATAATTTTGATTTCATTTTTTCACCAAATGTTAGAGGAAATAATGAATATTTGAATGCAGAAAAAATGACTAATTTTGACCCTCTAAGGGGATAGCTATCCTTGAGGGTCACACCTAATGAATATATCAAGCTGTTCTCTGCCTGCTCATCCTTCACACGTTAAGTGACCTCAACTTGCCAGTAGATCATGCCAATCGTGTACGACGGCCAATGCTTCGTGAAAGGTTTTTACACATTGAAGCATATTTATCACATGTTTACCCCAATGTACAAAAAGGAGAACACAGTTGTGCGATCCGTTCTGAAGTGAAAAAGCTGGGCCTAAATTGTGCAATTCATCATCTGATGTTGAACCCCAAATTGAACCATCAGTGAACCGGTGCAATGTATTGCATATCCGTCTTTATTATTAATATCATCATAATTAACCGAACCGTCTCTGTTTGTTTGCGTTTGTTTGTGTATATAGTACAACCACAGCTTATGTTGAAAGGCATTGAAACTTCGTTATCTCCCCCGGGAGAGATCCGAGAGAACACAAACTGCAGCGAACAATAAAAAGGGGCAGTTAACGCCCACTGGCTGTGTCGACTATATCGGAACATGCAATTTACATGTTTGTTTGTGTGTACCGTACAGCCGGAGTTTTGGTCAAAAGGCCATGAAACATCGTACCGACATTAATGGGATCAATACAGGAAGGATAGGGTATGCGGGTCAGTCCGGTCGCGGCAGACCGAACATCTGTGCGGGCATACAGCGATGTAGATACAGCGATTTTGGAGTAAGCGGCGGTGTTACTAATTTTGCTGATATATTGTAGAGGTTGGGGGACCATGTAGTCATCTGTGCATCGTTGGATTAATCAAAACGCTTTCGTTTAACCCTATCCGGCCTGGGCAATTTCTGGTGTACCGCAGCCTGGGGAGTCCGAAAAGTGCCCCATATATATTTTCGCTATCACAAATGCTAGAGGGCTTAAACTTACCACGCTATATCTTTGGGTCAAGCCCTACATGAATATGTAAAAAAATCTTAGATGGCCGCCATGATGACGTCACAGTGACGTAATTTTCCAAAAGAACATTTTTCGATGATTTTTCGGTCAGAATTTTCGAATTTGTTATCTTTGGTTTTTCCTCTAAAAAACATAACGATAAATTAATAAATAATAATCTGATATGAAATAAAATATGTTTTACCCACTTTTCCATGGAAAAAAGCAAATAAAAATGAAGAAATATGACGAAAACATATGTAATATCACACCATTTTGAATTTGATATGATAATCTAAAAATTCGTAAAAAGTCACGAAGTTTCATCTCTCAATTTTTGTCGTTCCGGGTATATGAGCAAAATAGAAAACACTAGGGGGAGGGTGGGGGGGGGTCGGATAATGACCCCGCCCCCCCCCCCGCCCTCCGGCCATGTAGGGTTAATGAAAATAAATTAAAAAAAATGTAGAAATATTTCTGACGTCATGAGTACGCCTATTTATCCTGGGGGCTGGGACAATTTGACCCTCATTAATCGATTTGACCCGTTTCTAGAATGAAAATGAATTATCAATGGAAGCTCTCTTATATCATACCTTGTCATACTTGGGTCATTTCAAGTCATTGCCCTAGTGGCAAAGGATCAATGTATCTCACTTTGACGTCAAGTGCTCATTTGTTTGTTTTTACACTTTGCAGCAGAGTGAACACATGTGAGATCTTTCCCTTGTTACAGACTGAACGATTGTATGGTCTTTCTCTTTCACATAGTCTTCAACTGAGTGTATGCATTATATCGAAGTTTGCTAAAGAGTGAACATTTGCACGTTTATTTTCTTAGAGCATGGGCCTTCACTTTCATACTCCGTGAATATGACAATGCGTTTGACGTAGACGACAGAAATCCATTTAGAGTCAGGTCGGTCATTTCTGATTGAATTTAGTCATTTTAACAGTTGCCTCCCTTCGTGATTGACATAAATCAGCGGAAGTTGAATACTGCCGTGATGATGCATCTTGGTTCCAGGGTACAGATTGAGAATCTCAATCAGCGAACATAAAATTATCCGTACATTTGCTCTACAATATGGGTATGTCGGATCACGTTGATTAATCCCACAACAATGCAAGGGTAACATACTGCAGAAAATCACAAACAGATATATCAACATCTGTACTGTTTCCTACTTACCCTCGTAATTATTATGCGTAATAATGTCTCGTGCAATGATTGAAATTGTAGTTTAAGGGCCGCTTCCCATTCGGATTTCGCGGCCCATCAACTCAAGGTTTTGTTTGAATTTCGCGGTATATTTCTTTGTTTTTGTATATTTTTTCCAGCGCTAAATGTATAAAAAAATAAATAATAAATAACAATGAGAGATTAGTAGGAGATATCAATAGAAGTCTCATGCACGATATCCGATGCTTATTAAGAGTTGGCCCACATTTCGACATCGATAAATCGATTATAACAGAGAGAAATGCTGAAAACGTACACTTGAAGCAACATGACGAAAAGAGGGTAACGCACAAGTGACCAAAACAACCACCAGATAGCTATTCCAGTTTTGTTATCGTCTATGCTTTATCGATGACTGTTTGCGATATTTATATCAAATTTGGAAAACAGGAAACTGTCTCATCTGAAGGCAATTACAGGCCGCGTTATACTCAAATAGTTGATAGTTTGAGTGACAGGCTTTGTGATCGGTATATACACAACGCTAAATCCGAGGATGTATCACATTTGCTCTTCTATTCTGAGGTATGCGATGGAACACCATCTCCTGATTGGCACATCACCCAATATATGGTTTTCTACATCTGTTGTTCTGGTACTGATGTAGACCATTAACGAATGTATTTGACTCTGTGATCCTGCCAAGATATGTTTCTGTATTTATGGATAACGTAACCATGTCCACTTAGCCTCGACACATTGCAAATCTCATCAAGCTCTCGTTGGACAGTTTCCGGTTCTGAATTATGGAGACCTTAGTTTCCAACACACTCGCAGTCTCATTCTTTTCCGTGAAGATCAGCGTCTCTTACTATTTGTTTATGTACACATTCTCCGTAGCATACATTTTCAGAACAGGTATGTCTTTAAATTGGTTTCGCCTTGTGAATCGAATATACTCACTGTATCATGTCTGGTTAACGATGCTTTATGCATGGGGGAGAATAAATAGGCAATAGCAAAAAGTGGATCTCAGAGACAATGGTTTATTTCCAAAAAAAAATAGGAGAATGCAGCAAACAAGGATTGCCGGAAAACAGACTTTAGAGAACAACATTCACACTGGTGGTAGCTGCATATTTTGATGTTCGTTTCCAAACAGTCAATATCTACAACAATTTATATTTGCGGCCTAATATTACTTTTCATAATATTTAATACCAGACTCTCTCTTCTGTATGTGTTAACTACCAAATTCAACAAATACGAGCTGAATTATGTGTACCGTCAACTTCGTTTTTCTACGCGCTGGGGTGGCCTAATGGTTAGAGCATCGACCTCGTAGGCGGTAGGCACTGGGTTCAATTCCAGGCCGAGTCATATCAAAGACTTGAAAAATGGAACTTGTTGCTTCCTCGCTTACGCTCAGCATTAAGAGGATAGAACAAAGACTGGTTCGCTCAGTGTCAATATAATATGACTGAGTTGGGTGTCATGTCTACCTACGACATGACATTTCTGAGGGACAGCACTAAAAATGGCAGCATTAGATCTGCTCTGATACAAGTAGGTACCCCCGCCCCTTTCCCTCCCCTCACTTCCCTTCCCCGTTGTGATATAACTGAAAAATGTTGAAAACGACGTTAAACCCTACTCACTCACTCACTCACCCACTCTACTACCTGCTAATATCCGGCTAAACAATGTTGAATACTACAGTGAAATAAGTAAACAATGTAAGTCGTACAGCTCCAAACACCATGTGGAACAGTATACATTTATAATAACAAATATCAAGGTTCATGTAACAATTCCATATTATCCATTCAAGGGGGAAAATAGCAAAAATTAAACTAACATTTTTTGTACGCTATCATTGTCGTCTACCAGAGCCAACTACTCAACAAATTGGGTGAATTAGGTATTGAACGGAAGTAACTCTTCTAAAAAATACCTGAACTATTTATTTTTCAACCGATCTTTTCTCAAATTTGCTATGTATTTATTAAACACCATTGTGTCATTCATGAATAATACGTATGAACTAGACACTCGTCCAACTTAGATTAGGGCATTTGTATGGAGATTATGAAAGACTCGCGTCTGTTCGCCCAGCAAAGACAAACTTCTTGATGAACATTGTTCGGTGTACAATTAGCAAATTACTCGTGACTGACAGGTCTTGAACTAGGTAGGAAATATAACTACAGATGTTTTCAGCAATTGGATTAGGGTTCAAAAGGCAAACACTGAATTCCGGCGTAATTCACCTACACAATCTATTGTCAAAAAGAAAGAAGAAACTCGCTGGTGTTGACTATCATGCCGCTATGACGTTGAAATTTGTGCAATGTATTGCTGAAAGTTCGTCTCTAGTTGGTGTGTAACAATGTGTACAGACATGTTGGGAGGGCAGAGATGTCCTGACCGGTCCTCAGTCGGGCTGATACATCTACCCAGTTAAAGTTAAACAAGGCGACGGCAGGAGTTAGTGGCTCAGACAGATCAACATCACGGAAGGTATGCAGAACGCGGTCATGTGTACAGTCTAGTACTGTGAAGGTTCTGTTGACACAGTCCAAATAAAACCCCTGAAGAATCGGTTCACACTCCACACTGCCATCAGGATATACAGGAAGGGAGCAGACTATCGTATTTTTATGCCAACAAACAAAGTTGTAGGCACAATCCTGTTGTTCGGTGGTTACTCCCCATGAGTGGGCGTCTATACCTAGGCGCATAGGCTGTGGTTTACTCTGACGTAATATACCTGCGGAGTACACGAACATGGTTACGCTTCCCTCATTCTTCTTCCTCTCTTTGTAAGTGATTGTTACCTCCCAATATAGCATGCCATCTCGGTATGAGTGGTCAGCCAGGGATCCATGTGAGCATTCCTTTGATGCTGAACATTGTCGCTGGTTTACCACAAGTTTACCATCATCTCGTACAGATATACAGTCATGTAACTGTTTCTTCATTGAGAAGACTGGACCTAAAACGTGAAAAAGAGTGAAAAACATTCATTGAATCCAATAAGCATGAATAACTGGGGTTTTTTTGCAAAGCCAGAAAAAAGTATGCATATAAAAATAAACATATTTCGCACTGACATAATACGAACTTGAAGTGCTGTAATAGTAACCATATCAACATTAATTTTCAATTGGGTGGATTTTTAATTGCATCAATACAAAATGTTGTCGAAAACTGCAGTTTAAACAAGGGAACATTATCCCAGGTGAACCCTTTTTTTCGAGTGGTGAAATATGATCCAATGAAACCACTATATGTGGGCATGGAAAGTCGGCCAGAAACATAACCAACAGGTCAAGCGAAAGGAGCTCCAGCCTGGGGGAGCTGGGGTTGATTTGATGAAACCTCACTTAGGGCAATTTTCGCACATGAAAATTCTAGAGCACTTGAAAACTTCCCTTGACCTGAGATTTTTGCTTTTCATGAAAGTTCACTTAAACCTGAAATCGCACTTGAGTTCAAGCGAAGTCGAACCTCCATTGAAAGCCGCACTTGAAATAAAAACGTACATGAAATGACCAATACGAATGGAGATGGTGTCCAAAAATAAGTTTTTCAAGTGCCCATGCATCATACTGGGCGAATGGACCTCGTTCTTCATCTTATAGATCCAAAAATGGCACAGATATATTTATTTGAGACCAGAAATTCTACCGAGCGGTTCCTGTGCATCAAGTATTTTGAGCGGACGCTTGATTCTGCGGGGGTACTATTTATTACCAGACCGCACAAAAGAGTTCCTGAAAGGTCACTTCAAACATCACTTGACCAAGTGCGGCCAAAAACCACATTGTTAGTGCCACACTCCCTGCATTGCCAGTATCAAATTCCCTACATTGTTAGTGCCTCACTCCCTGCACTGTCAGTGTCACAAATTCGCTATAGTGTTGGTTTCACACTCCCTACAGGGTCAGTGCCACATTCCCTACACGGTCACTGTCGCACTCTCTGTATTGCCAGTGTGACACTCTTTATATTTTTAGTGCCACACTAGTTCCTACATTGTCAGTATCAAACTCTGTATACGTTCAGCGTTACACTGTCTACTTTCTGATTTTCACGCTTTACCTATAAGAAGAATCTGAACCTCATAAAACCTGAAGTAATCAATTCAATATAAAATTGAAATATTCAAAATGACTTATTTTTTCGTTTTCGCGCATTATGCATTCAGTTAATCTCGTCAAATCTTGTGATTGGACTGTTGGGATATTTCGGTTGAAACAAATATCCTATCAAAATACGATTATAACTTAAATGTATCCCAGTACTCTTACAAAAATAGATCGAAAGTCAGTAACATTTATCAATAGTCATGTTAGCCAAACCAAAACTGGTTTACTTGAAATTAACTCAGGACGCACTATGGTGTATGATGGCTAGTTCACTTATCCAATCAGTAACCGATATACACTATACGGTATAGAGAGGAGGCAGTGCAAACCAGACGAGTGAGATTTCACAGGTGAGCTGGGCTCATAAGGAGGAAGAGGACAACCACGGCTGTAAATGTTTACCTCCGTCGATCAGACGGAGGTCTAGGAGCGCAAGGTGAAATCTCCCGCCAAATAATTGTCATATGGGGAACCCACGACTCGTGTGATTTCCAATAGGGATTGCCATGGTTCCCGACGAAATTTTGAAAGTTTCTGGACACAAATGAATGCTTACGTCACAAAAGGTGTGTATCCTTTGCAGCGCTTCCACCGGGTCTCTTTATTCGAGGGTACTAAATTCGCGCGTGTACTTATAGCTTCGCGCTGGTACAGATGGCCGGTATGCGACGAAGACAAACCTGCGCTTTCATAAAAAGTAAATTTTCACGAAAGAAAAACTCGCATTCCAGATAGTATAATTGGAAACTTCCTCGAGAATCTCTGAATCGGCAAAAAGATAAAGGACGAGTGTCATTCATCAGGATGCGAGTCGGAAGTGAGAAGTCAAATTCAAAGTCAGAGGTCAAAAACGTAAAACTCCGAAGAACTCTCTCGGCTTTTTCTTTTCTGTTTTTTTTAGTTGGGGGGTGAGGGTTGGGGAGATAGCGACTGAAAAAATATATCTTCCCATGCTTCAATCGTTATCTGTGAATCCGATCAACAACCTAGCCGGATAATCTGTCAAAAATTATCCGTCGTCTGGGTAAGGTTGACGGGTCATCGGAAGCTCGAACTGTGATACAGGCAAAAACTGTTGTTGTTGTAGTCTGAAAAAATAACTCTGCCTCACGAGGCGCTCTCTCGGCTTTTTCTTTTCCTTTTGTTTGAAGATGGGAGGGGGGGGGGGAGATAGCGACTGGAAATGCAAACCAGACGAGTGAGATTTCACAGGTGAGCTGGGCTCATAAGGAGGAAGAGGACAACCACGGCTGTAAATGTTTACCTCCGTCGACTCCGTCGATCAGACGGAGGTCTAGGAGCGCAACGTGAAATCTCCCGCCAAATAATTGTCATATGGGGAACCCACGACTCATGTGATTTCCAATAGGGATTGCCATGGTTCCCGACGAAATTTTGAAAAGTTTCTGGACACAAATGAATGCTTACGTCACAAAAGGTGTGTATCCTTTGCAGCGCTTCCACTGGGTCTCTTTATTCGAGGGTACTAAATTCGCGCGTGTACAGATGGCCGGTATGCGACGAAGACAAACCTGCGCTTTCATAGAAAGTAAATTTTCACGAAAGAAAAACTCGCATTCCAGATAGTATAATTGGAAACTTCCTCGAGAATCTCTGAATCGGCAAAAAGATAAAGGACGAGTGTCATTCACCAGGATGCGAGTCGGAAGTGAGAAGTCAAATTCAAAGTCAGAGGTCAAAAACGTAAAACTCCGAAGAACTCTCTCGGCTTTTTCTTTTCTTTTTTTTTAGTTGGGGGGTGAGGGTTGGGGAGATAGCGACTGAAAAAATATATCTTCCCATGCTTCAATCGTTATCTGTGAATCCGATCAACAACCTAGCCGGATAATCTGTCAAAAATTATCCGTCGTCTAGGTAAGGTTGAAGGGTCATCGGAAGCTCGAACTGTGATACAGGCAAAAACTGTTGTTGTTGTAGTCTGGAAAAATAACTCTGCCTCACGAGGCGCTCTCTCGGCTTTTTCTTTTCCTTTTGTTTGAAGATGGGGGAGGGGGGAGATAGCGACTGGAAATATATATCTTCCCATGATACTTCAATCGTGCGCTCATGAATTCCACGGAAAAGCGGACATTGCTAAACAGCCCTTTTTCGCATAAAATTCACTCCACATTCTGTCGTAGACCCTATATTAGCATGCTGTTTGTTCTATTCGCTTCCTATGATCCCCGGGAACAAGCCAATAATAGAGAAGATGTGTTTTAATAGCGAAATATTTTTCCCGCAATTTTTTAACATGAAGAACTCGGGAAATTCTAAATTGTCAAAGAAGAAAAATTGCACTTTACTGAAAACTATACTATTTTGAAACAGCTGCAGAAAAGATATGCATGTGGCGGGAGCTGTATACCTTAGTAAAAATAAGAGGTCAGAGTTTTAATTTTCTAAGTAGAAGAGATAAATTCACTCTAGGAATATTTTTTTGAAGAAAATGTGTAATTAATAAAGCACTTTTACCGATAAGATTTAAAAAGCGCACTCGTGATTCCATCACGATTTTTTGTCGATTCCGTCACGGACTAGATTTAACCCCTGGGATGATCCAGTCGCGTTTTTCTCACGATGAAAAAAATCTTATCATCTCTGGGTACTGTATGTTAGTAAGAGATGTCATATAAGAATAGTCAGATTGAAACAGAGCAGCAAAAAAATAGACAAGCAACACTAGTCAAGAGTCATGTCCGTTTCAGGTTATTCCGTCACGAACATTTCGAAGCATGATTTACTCAAAATGCTGGATCATCTGTAGATTTTTCATGGATCCGTAAACAGATGTCATATAGAATAGCAAACTAAACTTGAAACTACATGGGGATGACCACGGAACTTCCGAGTACATGACTTTGAATAAAGAAAAAGTCTTCCCAACGGTGATTCCGTCACGGTGGAATTCATGATCTGTGAATCCGATCAACAACCTAGCCGGACAATCTGTCAAAAATTATCCGTCGTCTGGGTAAGGTTGAAGGGTAATCGGAAGCTCGGACTGTGATACAGGCAAAAACTGTTGTTGTTGTAGTCTAGAAAAATAACTGGCATGCACTCTATGGAGAAGGGCCTCGTGAGGCACAAAGTGCAATTTTTTGTTGTTGTTTATCTGCAAATCCGCTCAACTCGATGGGTATCTTTCACTTGTTCTCACAGTTGCCTGGCCTGTGTGATATTGGGTGGTCGAAGTCTACGTATAGTTTTTTTCAATAAATTTTTATTTAATTTTTTTTTATACGTGTATTTCTCTTTCATCTTTGGCTCAATTAAAGTCAATCTCTAAAATGTGAAGCCGATTTAATACAGTTTTTAATTATCTACCAAACCCTGTCCTCTATGACATAGAATAAAAGAGAAGTTGGGAATAGAACCGCTCAACACAGTCATTTCTAAACATCAAATTGTACATAAGTATTTTACTTACTCTGTACAAGCCGAGGGCATTTTTGTGGCTTTTGAAAATTTTGAGATTTTTGCGAGTCTGTCCATATTTAACTAAGCGACGTCCAAGCGAGCTAATGTACGCGCGTTATATTCATATCAAGTATGGTGCGGCTTGTGTTCAATGAGGCTTGGAATGTTTATACAATTAATTTTCTTCTCACTGTTACACAATAAATATTTGCTGCGTGGAATCCAGTCATTTGTTCCATAGGGGCAATATTCTCATCAGCCATCACCATTCAATGTGAATGTGATACATGTACATGTACAAGTCCATGGTCATTGATACAGTAAGGTGAAGGCGAAGGTGACCTGTAACACCAGTATACAAAATTATACCGAGCGCATTGAATCCTCATCATATGATGTTGAGACAGATCAGAACGAAGTGTTGGTATAAAATCAGGTGTGTTTTGAAGAGCATTCTCTCATCAATGACGATGCTATACTGTACACATACAAAATATGAAGTGTTGCTGTGTTGGGCCTATAGCACAAAAGCACAAGCAAGTTGGTACAACTAGGCACACAGGGTCTCATTTCTGTCGCTAACGTGTTGATTTGGGTGAGGGGATCCTCTCATGGGGAGGTGTGGGTGGGATGGGGCCTAATGTCTCAAGCACTTTTCCAGGTTTTCCATCAATATACTCTATTCCACACCCCAATATTTCAAGCACGTCAAATCAAACAAAAATTATTTGCTGGGAATGTGACTTTCACATCCCTGTCTGGACATGCTAGTGAGGAACCCTCAATCACAGATTAATTACCATTGATGAAGCTAACGTCCTACAAATGCAAAATTGAGCTTGGCACCCGGCCGTATGTTATTCAGTGATGTATTACGCTACGGACCCTGTTGCCTCGACGGAGGTCTTTGCGCTCATCCAGTGCTTGTTTCCTAATGACTTGTAGTATGGTAATGAAAATCCGCTAGCGTGTCTATTTATATACCGGAAGCAACCGGAGAGACATTAGCTCAATATGAAGTACATTTCATCTTAAACTAGAATGAAAGTAACTCCGAAAAGTGAAATTGTGATATTCTATATTTCGGTAAAGGTTATACCATCGTCAGGATTTCATCTCAAAATGGTAGGAAAACGAACTGAAAAATAATATTAATATTGTTTTGAATAATGTTTTGACTTTGAGATTCTACTTGGGCTTAATAATGATATGGTTGCATTGTTTGACACTCGTAGATCAATTTGACACCGAGTTGGGGTTATATACTTAATTGGCGCGTCACAGTTGTGCAGTCCAATTGACTATGTACTGACTAAGCATGAAACCAATGTGACTATGACATTTTATTTTTATTTTTATACTTCTTATTCCGGTGTCTTTCTCGCGTATTCTAAGCCATTATACATAAGAAATAGCAAAAGACTGACAATGGTTGGAGAAATTCGGCTTAGTCAACCGTGGTTGTCTTCCCTCATTAAAGATATCAAACACAACTGTCATATACCAAACCTGGTATTAGTTTAATTGTTAATTTAATATTTCTTCACAGGCTGATTATTTTCCTCGTTGTTCCCCATAAGAGCTCACTATCTCGCTGCCCTGTCTCTCACGATGTACGCTCGTGCGTAACGATCGCAGATCGGAAATATGCGCTTCTCTCTATATAATGTAGACTGATAATATGGCGAGGAGGGGGGGCTCCGTCCCAGAGCCCAGTAGGGAGGACAGAACCGGATGGCTCTGGTGTCGAAATTATTGCTTAAAAACGCGTCGCTGAAAAATAAATCAGGATAAAGAGATAAGAGGTTGTTGTAAGCGATTGATAAATGATCTCCTGTGACGTCATGACGCCCAACCGCAATAGCGGCATGATCAGCGAGCGGAGGTTATCACGCTACTCATAGATGTATTGCCCGATTTTAGCAGACTTCTACAAAGCAATTTCCACAGAGGGTACCAATATTATAAACTTTCATGATTATCAAGCTACGATGATGTTTTGCCCGAATGATACCCGTAATTTAAACAGTTTGCATGATTTCCTACATTTCCACATTATATAATCGCCAATAATTTTAAGAACCTCATGCATAGATCAGTAATATATGAGGGACCGATTTCTTATTATTAGTGCGGGGGAAGGGGGAGGGATGCGGAGTAAATATGAGTGAATAACGTCATAGCTAACGTCACTTATGGTCACATGGTGGTGTTAATATGACGTCAGTTATGATCAAGTGAGTGGCGTTTATATGATGTCAGTTATGGTCGCGTAAGTGGTGTTTATATGAAGTCACACATGATCACGTGACTGGGGAGGACCTTTGCCCATAGAGTGCATGGAGGTCATGGACTGAGTTCAACAGGGTAGGATGATTAACAGGTAGGACCATGGGTCATGAAGTGCATAGGGGCCATGTCGTCGGTTCAATAATAGAGTAGGATGATCCGGTCAATATGGGAGCTGGTGCTCAATTGTACTGTACATAATGTTGAGATGAAGACTATCAACTGCGTAGCTTTTCGTGAACTTCCTGTTTGTACCAATTCTGAAGGATAGGTGAGATTGGACGAGTGTTGAAAAACAGCTGTTATTTAGTGCAACTGTAAGTAAAATCAGTACAAAATCTCGCGGACTATCATCAAATGGGTTAAATAAGAATTACGCTGAACAGTGTTTAGTTCCACAGAAAAAGTGCTTCTTCGGAGATATGACCCACTCTCAATCTGGGCAGAATGTGGCATTTGGTACAAGTGACATTTCGTGACCTCACCTTCTGCGCATGCCCGGTTACCCTAGATTTTCAATGGCGATCTCGACTATTTTCCTGGGTGGGGCCGCGTACGGTATAACAACCCTATTCCCATCCTCGCGAGCCAGTATATCGATCTACACTGTGATGGAGGTAATGACACGTAGGCGTCGCTCCACTCAAAACAATCACGAATACATACAACTGAGTTCAAAGGCCGGGATGAAATATACGACACATTGACTAACTTCTAGTTTCCTCAAATATGGGTATATTCGGAGAGGTCATGCATGTGATTCTGCACTCCAAAATCTTATGCGACGGCTTTGTCAGACGAACCATGGATGATGTCCACCGTCTACACTTGGATCGTTGTATTAGCGGTATTGCGTACTCCCACTAAATACGAGCAACCCATCTGTGCCCTGAGCTGGCGGCGACCCAGACATCAGAGATTCAGGCCTATAATGCGTGTTCTTGATTAAATTAATTTCTGTACGTCAACAAGTTCTGAAACATCTTCCGATACCAATCCAACATCGAGAACATACACTTATGACCATTGATTTGCATTGTGCAATATACCACTATGAGTATGGCATAGACCATGCGTAATTTGTAGGGTGGTGTAATTCAATTTGTGTTATATTGAAGAAATCTCTCTACAATAGTGTATGGTAACTTGAACATACCGATAATAATCCCCAGTTATTTCAATGTTAATTGACCTATGCATATCATTAAATGTCAGAACAAGTCGGGTCTTGTCTGGGGATTTCCCGTGATGTCATCAATTCGGCGGTCAGTAACTCTCAACATGTTTTGGAGGAAGGTCGTGTGTAGGGTAGTGAATGCATTGACAATTTATACAGTAGATATACATCATGGATGCCCGACCGTCCTTTGTTTCAAATACAACGTAAAACCTCTGCCATCTACCGCGTAAGACAGAGAGAATATAGTTTATGTACTCCACAATTAAAATTTCCATGACTTCAGTCATTTTTTTCCCAGATTTGTGTCGATATAGCTAGATTAGTTCAAGTCCAAGTCTTTCATGCACCCCATTAATCCGCAGATGGTGCCTCGATCGCCAGCATTCGGGTTATCAGCTTTTCTGGACGCCACGGATTTTTGGATGATTTTTTTGCGCAGCGCTGCCGGATATCTGAATTCAGTAAACATGGGAGCCGCCATCTTGATATTGGACGAGTAACAGCTGTTTTCTCGAGCCATACTTCACAGACGTGCCGTGGACTAGTTTCATATCGTAAAACGACAGGAGTGTATACCCCGTTCGTGGATAACACATTAATATTAATTCTGTTATAATGAATTCATCGAATAAATGTTCTTTAGTACTATTTTATTATGGCTGAGAGACCAAATCGATGACCATACATGCTCAAGTTATTCAGCTGTGCGTCTGCAGCAAAATGTTTGAGATTGAACTGCGCGAGTTACTAGATTGAACTGCGCGAGTTACTAAACACTCGGAACAGTAAAACACGGACCGGATTGATGTGTAGAGAAAGTCGATCTAGGCTTAATTTACAATGACACACATCAATAAAGAAATAGTGGCTTGATGATGGGTCCCATATAAGCAAGCACTTAACTTCCGGCTAACCCCACACTTTCCAGATGCCATGGGTCCTTGCGCGAACTACATTAGTCAAACCTTTCATGAAAACAAACAAATCGACGTTTTTTTTAACCATAATGGTGCATTGTGACCTGTATTCACCAGTTGCACACGTAATCGGCTTGTAATACGCAGATTATAAGCTACAAATCTTTTTCAGCTATATCACGACGGGGAAGGGAAGGGAGGGGAGGGGGATGGGCAGGGGTACCTACTTGTAACAGAGCAGATCTAATGCTGCCATTTTATAGTGCTGTGCCACTGAAATATCATGCTGTAGGCAGACATGACACCCCACTCAGTCACATTATACTGACACCGAGCGAACCAGTCCTTGTTATATCCTCTTATTGCTGAACGTAATTGAGGAAGCAACAAGTTCCATTTTTCAAGTCTTAGGTATGACCCGGCCTGGGATCGAACCCAGAACCTACCGCTTACGAGGCCGACGCTCTAACCATTAGACCACCGCAGTGCGGTCTAGCAAAGGTCAAAGTTCAATTAGCATGTACAGTATAATGTCGTGAAGTGAGCGATGATCAATAAGATAAACAACTGAATCCGAAGCTACTGTTTAGTAGAGTAGTTGTAAGGTTGTTACAAAAACATAACAGTAGCCCGTACGCGGACTTGGACATTACAGTATTGACCTCCGGAACTTACCGTACATTCATGCAAAGAGAAATCTTTTTTGCAGCCGCGAGTTATATCCACCTAGTTCCGGTTTCTGCCGGCAGGGCATGTTGCAAAAAGGTTACGTCGCCAGTTCCGATCCAGTTTCAGTTCAGATTCACTACCCAGAACATTACTCCTTGTCACAACCAAGATCACGCGAAATCTTAAAGCATTTCGTGCATTCGAACAAGTTGATCAACACTCCAATCAAATTATATTATGCATTCATTGGTTTGTTAGGACATAGCTTTGCAGACCAACTCCATATACACTACATCGGTTCAAGTACGCCATGACCCGCCGTCATGAAAAATCAATGTCGTCTCTCAGCGCATCCGATCAAAGTTTGGTGTTTTATTTATCAAATATAATTGTCGTATGGTACTGTGTATCTGTCATAAATTAATTCAATTTAGTGTCACTCTAAAGGCTACCCGCGCCATCGCTGACATCAACTGACGGAGCCAGTTCCGAACCACCATCGTCCATAGACGGCAAAGCGGAATCGTACCATGGTCTGAAAAGGCCTTGCGAATGCAGCGTTCACTACGTAAATTCGTCACTCGAGCGCTGATCAGCAATGCTTTTCTTTAATCTGCTATTAAAGGATACAATAAATAAAAGTATCAGCGATTTAACGTTTTTCGAGTGAGTATACGCTTATAAGCCATCGGAGATATTTCAGTGTCCAGTCTATCTTGACAATATGATCAGCTCGACCGTGCCAGTATCACCCACCCACCCCCTCCCGCCTTCCCCCATCCTTTAATGCCAAATGTTAACTTATGAGATGCAGACACGCAAAACGAAATATCTAGAAAGACACGCAAAACGAAATATCTAGAAAGACACGCAACACGAAATATCTAGGTAGGACTCTATTTTGGAGGGAAAGTTATCATGTTGACGATTACATTTGTATATATATGGATCAAAGGTCAATGTCAAAACCAGACTGGATTGAAACTCGCGACAGTCGATCGGAACTGACACCTCTCATGAAGAAATGTAATATTATATTCCATACAGTTTCGTTCATCCCCAGATAAGTTACTTTGTTAATAACAAAGTCGTTGACAATAGTACTGCGACCCTGATAATGATTTGACAATCAAACCATTTCTTTTTAAAACAGATGAAAATTTCACTTTGGTGGGTCGGAACTGGCGCCTTGTCTGTACTTATCTCGCTTACTAATAGACCAAAGGAATGAGGTGAACTATACGAGCATTTCAGCTATAAATGTTACACTAATCTGTGGAAGAACTGATTTCAGCTACAGCCCGGAATGTCCTGAAATTGAGAATAATCTTGAAGGATATCACATGAACGCGGTACGAGTGTCAAGACAAAGGACTCAAAATGACCGTGACCTTTATATTGAATATAACCCCCAAATAAAAGAATTGTTGGGGGCCATAAAGTAATTATATTAAGGTATAGTTACAAATGATTTATAGTCAGGATTGTGTCCCCAATGCCGATCTATACCGGTTTCTTTCGGAATTTAAATCATATACGCCTATTTTCTCTCAGAAATAATCTCTGTATATATTGAAAAGGTAACAGAAAAACGTTTTACGATGTAAAACTGGCGAAAATGTCCCTATAAAAAGTCGTTCACGTTAATCCTGTGTAAGTTATGTAATTCGTCTTGACGTCCCCCAATCCCCCAATGGGTTATATGATTCGCAGGAATATTACAGACAGCAGTCAGGAATTGAAAATAGAACTAAATGTATTATCTGGGTGTACGTATACTCGGTTGAATCACATATGAGTGTCTGGATGGCAGAACAGGCCTATGTTGCCGGACACGATCGCGCTAAAGATGAGAAAGGGGACGAGAAACATACATTAAGTTCACAAAAACGTGTCCATATCCCCAAGGACACAAAGGGACTATATATAATATTGTCTTAGCTGTGCACAGTATCCTTGATGTGAGATTGAACAAACTACACAACTTTATTCTCAGTGCTATTCTCCATTGAGCAGTTTGCATTTTGTATTTCCGTCTGTCTTACATTGTGTATGGATGTTCTTATCATTG
>JAVTVY010056498.1:0-30394 GCA_036873755.1 Hanleya hanleyi
TCTTATCATTGCTTATCCAGGCGCGAGGTGTACTCCACAAAGACAGTATTATAGTGTTTTGTTTGTGCATCACGTACGGTATATCTTATGCTATGACAATTTCCTTCAAATTCAATACATTGTACAGATATCTGGTACCGGTAGACGTAGAATATAACTTGTTTGGGTGGCATGAAGCTGGAAATTAGTCAGCAAATAAAGACGTTCTTATTGACAAGCACTTCTTGCATAAATTATTAACCGGCCACGTGCACGTTCCGTTACAAATACCCACCAAATTAGTTACAAAGAAGACAATGAAATTCAAACCCATTTTCCATAGTATTGTAAATAAAAATTCTAAATGGAAAATTTAGTGTTTACAGTATTGGAAATATATTAAGTTCAAATGTAATGGCTAAACTGGCAGATTTGCATCACATACCTATGGAATAGTTCAAATTGAACAATTGAATTGCGATGATAACATTGTGCATTTGAATTACTTTAACGTGTAATAATCGTAATTTTGAGTGTGGTGGTTAAATGCAATTCTTCGCCAGATATCTATCAACTGATAGCAAATAAATCCATCAAAACAAACATTTCACATATACATTTATAGTATTGTAAATGAAACTGTAATGTGCGAAATGATTTCATACGTAGCTACCATCATAGCAAATAAAACTGTAATATTCACCATACATTCACACGTGTATGTGGAAGAGGTAGATATAAGTATTCCTTTTGAAATGATTTAATATGTACCTAATAGCGTAGCAAATAAAATGGTATTATACCCCATACATTTAAACATCTATGGGGTAGATGTAAATATAAATATTTTTTTTGAAATGATTTAATATGTACCTACCATTATAGCAAATAAAATTGTAATATACACCATTCCTTTGCGCATCTGTGAGATAAATGTAAATATAGGTATTCTTTTTCAAATGATTTCATATATAGCTACCAGCTTAGCAAATAAAATGGATTTATACACCAACATTTACACATCTAGAGGATAGTTGTAAATATAAACATTTTATTTGCATTGTTTTGAGATATAGATGCTATAGTTCGAAATTTACGGTTAAGTTTCATCTTATTTGCCATATATATCACGCAATGGTCAATATAACTACAACAATTCACATATATTTATTACAGGTTTGAAAGTGGTTAAATATAACTGATAGATTTGCATTCTGGTCACTACAATAGCGAATGTATTCAAATAAATGAGATTTATTTGCAAAACATTATCGTGCGTTGTATATCTATCGTAATTAGGGACTCTCCAAGGTACCACTCTCCAATGTATCCAAAGGAAACCTTAAATGTATTGTTAATGTATGTGAAATGTATGGGAAACACCAAGATTCGACATAGGCCATGAAACCATGGAACTCTAAAAACATTTACTACAGTGGTGAATTTGGGGCTGTCAATCATACAGAATACATGAACAACATTCTTAAATATAACATCAAATATGGAAATCCAATTTTATGAGCCCTACCTCTCCGATCACATCGACTTATACGTCAAATGAATGCAAATGTTACTTATAATTGCAAGCGTAAAACTTAGTGTTCAAATAATTGGAAATAAAACCATTTTATTCACCTTACATGCTGACCGTATATTAAATATAATTAAAATGACGTTTTTATGTAGTGACATGCTGAATCACAAGATGACCAAATATTCGTCAGACGAAGCATGGCATAACACTTGGGGTCAGCAAATTGGGGATATTTGGAAAATGAGTGGCGCATATTGAGATTTCTGGTTTTGATATTCTGTGATGTATGTATTCTTTGCGCTGACATATGTATTGGTATGACGAACGAAGACAGGTATAATGTCGCAAAGAATTCGAGATTTATTGAGAGTTAGGGTCGGTGACTTGGCGACACGGTGGTGTTTGGTGAGATATATATGAACATTTGACTTCACGTAACTAAAAATTTCTGGACTGTACAGCATAATTTCAGTTCTATAATTCATCCCGTATACAATTGATTGATTTCCTCTATATGCACAATAAAATCAAACAAGAATCTCAGACGTTGCACGCCGCGGTTCTGCCATTCATCCTAAATATAAAGAACAGCACACTTGTAATCTTGACAACAACCCCGTCCTATAATCTCCGCTTAGTGGCAAACCTTTCATCCTACGAAACACTCCACTTCCATCAACGCAATCACGATATATATCTATTGTGATTCCAGGGTTTCTATACATATTATCTCCCTTTGAATATGAATGGCAAGATTAAAAATCTAACATTGAAGACTCTTCGATTAGTAGTCTTTGATAATCCGTCTGATGTTTAATTGGCGGTGTATAACCGTCAAGCTATCAATGTCGCTTGATCACATCAATATGTCTTATAGCTCCAATCACCCAACTTTTTGCATAATTGACCTAATTTAACTGATGTAGAATATTTTAGTCTATTATGTACAATCAAATTGACACTGCAATCGAATTCATAAATAACATCAAAGAAACGAACTGTATAATGGTTTACACGGTTCTGTAAAACCAAGACGGTATTCATCTGACGTTTGACGTCCATAGTTTAAACAATATTTTAATTCAGTTATGGATCGGTGAACAGGACAAACCTATATCAACACCTCTCCAGATAACAATGAATGAAATTACATGTAAACACAAACAACGTCCATCAGCCACGGATCATTTTTATAATATGTGTTCTTTATTTTTATGATTCTATGATTCTTTCCTTCGTAGTTTAAAAACTAAAACCTGTCGACTTCCAGGTAAAAGTTCGATCTTGACTGCCGAAGCCAAGGCTCAATTGTCAGCTTTAGGATGTATTGGGTCTATAAGAGGAAAAAAATATCATATTCTCAAATTCACTGTCATGCCTTCAAGCGATCAAGATTGAACCTTCAACTCTTGCCACCATCTTGGACATTCTACAATTATAAGACCATAGATTTCATCAACAGTTTGATATTGTGTCTTGTTGGTTGGCTAGCCAAGTTGGCATCAAAAGAAGTACTGAAACTGATGAAATGACTAAGGCAGCCCTAGATAATGATGATGATCCTGTTGGAATCCCATATATCGATTTCTGACCCTCTATCTGTGCTTATATGAGAAAGCTGTTTTAATCTTTATGAATAATAACAAACTTCATGAGTTTAAAAAAACTCTAGGATATACTCATCTTAGCGGCCAGAAACGTTGATCAAGCCATGATCAGGCGATGTAGAATCGGCCATACCCGATTAACTCACGAACATTTACTAAAAAAGGAACCAGCCCCAAGTGTATTCCATGCCACGAAACATATTCTGACCGACTGTATAGCTTTTAAGATTGTAAGAGATTCTTTTTATCAAGCAGCTACTGTGGAAGATATTTTTAGTCCGGTAAAAGAAGCCTGTATTGTAGGTTATTTGAGAGAAATCGGTTTGTTGTATAAATGTTAATGCATGTACATGTTGTTAGTGTGTTGTGTTGATTACTTCTGGATTGCTGGTTTATTAACTTGTTTTTGTTGGAATACTTAAAATGTTTGATCGTCGCTATATAGCTGAAATATTACTGAAAGCGACGTTAAATCTTGATTCTCTCTCTCTCTCTCTCTCTCTCTCTCTCTCTCTCTCTCTATACAAGCGTGTAGTCCGTCATTAAATATTCAGTCTTCGTCCATTGAAGAATTTCTGCGTTCTCATGTAATGTTGACGACTTCATTCGAACTTCTCTTTTGCAAGAAACTCGCTTGAATTGATATATTATATTCCTGTTATTCCAACTTGGATAGTGTTGGTAAGAAACTCGCTTGAATTGATATATTATATTCCTGTTATTCCAACTTGGATAGTGTTGGTAAGAAACTCGCTTGAATTGATATATTATATTCATGTTATTCCAACTTGGATAGTGTTGGTAAGAAACTCGCTTGAATTGATATATTATATTCCTGTTATTCCAACTTGGATAGTGTTGGTAAGAAACTCGCTTGAATTGATATATTATATTCCTGTTATTCCAACTTGGATAGTGTTGGTAAGAAACTCGCTTGAATTGATATATTATATTCCTGTTATTCCAACTTGGATAGTGTTGGTAAATTTGTGATTGAAATCCCTCGGTTATGGACACGGAATTCTTTAAAGGTGACAGATAATACATATAGGATCTGATGCTTTTATTCAAAGTTAAACATTTCTTTCAAGATTTTCCACACTACGTCCGGGTGTCGAACCATTTTCTGCGAATCGTTTGAAATAACAAGGCTTGCAATGAATTTCCCATACAATCCTCCATCTACAGAATTTACGATGCTATTAGTGGTGTCTTTTGGGAGTTTCTTAAAGCTTGGAGGGATAACAGAAGAATAAAATTTCGATACTCAGTAACCTTACCGGGACACACGAAGACTATTTCGTTAAAAACGGTCACATTGATGCTGGAATATACATCTTAGTTGCATCCATTCAATTATCCTTCAATCTGAACAGGCAGCCTTCGTGGCTACGATTCAGACACAATTTCAGGATAACATTAGAAAATATGTGACTTAAAGCAACGTTTACGACATTAAGTTAACTGCAATTGCAACATTTCTTTCCAAGGTGGACTTCGTTTCCCATATTCGGGGTAAATACTTTCAAACTAGGCCACCTGCTTGTGATATGAACAATGAATTAAGTGAATAAGCTCTGTATCTTCAAGCTATGTTAGCCGTATCGCATCCGTAATATGTTTGCCTAGATTCTGTAGAAGGATACAATTTGTGGTGTTTAACAGTGCAGAATGAAAGCAATTCTCTGATGTACAGCTAGATTAGAGGGAGTACAGAGGACATTCCATTTGGTGGTTGGCTGAAAATGTTCAGAATGTCTTAATGTTGCATGAATATTAAGTTAACATAAAGTATGACCGACAATTTAAATTTAGAGGAACATAAAACTGAGTATTTGAGAACTAAAAAAGATAGCATTCCAGACCAGAGTGATCCTATTTTTAGGTTCATTCCCACATTACATGACCGCTAGATCCGATATCCGATCAATTTGCTGGAATGTTAGAAATCCGACAATTTACTTTCTCAAAAGAGAGAAACAATACACCCGGGACAACATCTGGTCTTACTGTGATCATTGGAAATTGCTGAATACAGTTTTCCAAGATATTGTCTTCTTTTTGTTGAACATTTTAGCAAATCAGTGATTTGTGATCTTTTATCAGTATCGAAATTTGTGCGTTTTTGTGTTGTTGTTTTTCTGTCATTGAAACGGTTGACCGTTTCAGAAAGATCGTTTTCTCATGGATATGTTGTCGGTTTTGATTTGGGTGAATAATTTTGGACTGCGAAACGAATGAACTAGGTATATATGTAACATTGTTTGTATAAATGCTCTTTTAATTATTCCTATAGTATCAATTGGCTAGTGTAGTAATAAACAATTTTATTACTTTTATCCAGGGTGCATACAGTCCGGCCTGTTACTAATCGTGGGATTTGGAGGATTTTCTCTCGTGCTGGCCTTTCTTTACAATGCTATGCGAAAATATATCTTCCACGATGAGCACAACCTCGATACCACATTCCACGCAGGTGGGAACGTCACGTTCAGCTTGACCGCCGTCACTGTCGCCTCACAGCTATTTTGGCCAGGGGACATCTTACATAGCGCCACCTTAACAGTAAAGGTACACAGCTCTATCCATTATTGCAACAAAACTAGGCTGCATTGGCGGCAACGTTCACTCGAGAACGTTATATAGATAATGTTATATGAATAAATTTGTGACTAAGATGTGTGACCGTTTGTAGCAATGTCTCTTGTAGCGAAATTTCAGAGGTCTGCCTGACGCAACGGCGTAATATTTGTGTAAATCGACGTATGAAATAATTTTAAAAAACAACATTTTTTCAGATGAACGGAGATCAACAAGTCTTGCATTTCATTGCAGACAGTTTTATCAGTGTCGGTACTGAATCACTGGTCTTTCCCAACAATGAGTCGAAAATTAATATTAACACTAAGAAACATGAGTATCATCTGCCTGGCATCATTGATAAATTACGACCAATGCCCATTTCCAGGGGGCTAACCTTTCTTTACTAAGTTGATTATACATATTTGCTCCTGGCAGCCCCTTGTTCAAACTGACATGTAGGTACTGTACGACAAGTTCTTTTTGGATGACGATTTCCTACAGATTGTCGAATATGAGCACCTTTAGTTAAAAGTGACATACTCTTATCTGGTTTTAATGCAGCGTGACATTTCTCTGTGAAAGGGGTAAGGGAGTTTTAGAGTAGCTATCATGTTTATATTCTATAGTGATTGATCGTCTGGTTACCGAGGGGTGAACCTAGAGTTGGATTTATATGCAGTTCGAATGTGAAATGTCTCATATGTGGTAATATCAAGAAGATAGTCCATAGAGGAGGAATGTTAATGTCAGGTTGAGTTAAACTAAGTCCAAACAGGCCTGATCAATCCATCATATAGTTTGGGGATGATCAGAGGTGTCAATCTGCCGTTAATATGTCGTATCTCACGGAAGGCAGGTGGCATCTCTAACCACTGTAGAACACTGGGAGCCAACGATGATGGCTTCAGCTTTGGTTTTTCGACGATACTTGAAGACCCCTCGAGATAATGGGAAGAACACTGAACTTTTCGGCATGAAAGATAAACATCTTGCGGAACAATGTTACTTAGGCTAGTTCAGTCTCGTCCCTCATGAAATAGCTACAATAAAAGAGTGGCTTGGATGTAAACCATCACGGTTGGTCAGTTTTAGTTCTTGTGATTGTTATGGAAATATGCAGTCATTCATTTGCCTGTAGGATCATTTGACTTCTCGTCCGTAAATGCCGGCATCTATTCCCACCACATGCTGACATTCTATTGGTGGCCGTGTCGTACCAGAGGCTTGCCGTCTGTACAACTCATTGTGATTGTAGATTTCTGACTGGTAAACATGGTAGAGAATGAAGCGCTTTGTCGGCGTCGGGCCTTACAGATATGTATTCTGAATAAGAACTTGCATCCTATTAACACTCTCTAGAGGACCGTTTGGACCGTTTCTTCTATCTAACGGTCACATAGTTCATCATTTGAAGAGACATGATAGATTCAATGTTTGCTATGAGTAATATGGAGGATGTAATATTCAATCATGATCGGCATATAGTTTAGAGAACAGATGGTAACCGTCTTGAATATTGTACGGCATTCCTTCGAAATGATTTTAACTCCGATTTCGAGAGCTAACCGCATAGTTTTTGTGCTCTGAGGCCACAAAATTTGGTGGTAATCATGATATCAGAAAGACGATTTTTCTCATGACAGTGAGATACATCTAAATTATAACCGAATTATGTGTTACACTAAAATCCATCCGAACAACCATTCCTCAATTACTTGTTTTAATCCACAGAATGGTATTGCAGGCCCATTTTGGTATGCCACAGGGGTTATGTTCAACATTTTCATCTTTCCCATCCTATCGGTTAATTTCAAAACTCGAGCACCGGGCGCCAAAACATACTTGCAGGTGAGTTTTTGCTGATATACATTTCAAACACATAACAGTGAGTAAGTTTAGAGTGACGCTTGTGGGATAGGTAACCCTATCTGTCCTGAGCATTTTGACCTTATCGGTCATATGTTTCGATTTTTTTATTTGTGATTTCTTCGCAAAACCTGCATGATGAATTAGTAACTAATAATCTCATGTGAAATAAGCTAGTTTTTACACAGTTTTCCTCGCATTAAAGCAGGAATTTTGAAGAAAAATGACGAAAACATCACCTTTCTGGTACCCCACATGGGCACTATTTCGAATTTACCAACGATCCTTTGATCGTGGAGTTATGTACGTAGGCTCTAAATAACCCCGATATGATAAACAACAAAGTCACAAAGTGTCAGCTCTAAATTTGTTTGTGTTCCGTATAGGTTAGAACGTTTGTAGGGGGTCCATACTGGCCCCTGTCCAGGCCCGGAAGGATTAAAAAATATGTGGTAATTAAGTGATCGGCGGACAAGACAACCACTCGATCGAGGACGAACAATTTTCGACTATATTAATCATCTTAATCCGCCGTCACCGGCAACTAATTCTATTTCACAGAGGAAAATATTCTGTTTCTAAACGTAGCTACAAGGAGCTAATGTATTATCTATGAGGTCTAAATTTTGAGACGATCTGTTATTGTTTGATCGTGATACCCATCTATGTCATGCTTAGAAAGAATAGAGGACATAATCAGTTTCTTTCTCACGCGGCATGTATATTTGTTTTGGACGGTGTACTGAACCTTTACGTCCAGAATCATATTAGCTTTACTATTTAGTTACTGGTATTAAGTGATAGTTTCTCATGGAATTGGTGGATTTCCTGCAGAATTCTGTATTGAACGCAGCGACATTTCCGTTCGTTAAATGTAAAATTGCCGGTCGTTTATCCTGCCTTGAGAAGGCGAAAGTATCTCTCTTAAGCCTGTCTTTTTATTCAGCAAAGCCAGATAACGGAAGTTGGTTATTTATTCCAAGCTTAGGACCAGAGCCAATTTGATTGAGTCACATAATGTGCGATAACGAAGGAGATTCTCCAGACCAGTCCGTCTTAAATCGGTTATCAGATGAAAGAAATTGAAATCTTTTATGAAAGAATATCCCCGATATGATTGATAGCATGTGCATAATTATATTACATGTTCGCAGATACCTTATTAAAAAAACAGAGGATTGAGACACATATGTACTCAAATCATATCATATCACACCATGCCATGTCATGCCATACCATAGAATATAATTTTCCTCATTATAAGAGTCTATTTCTGCAGCATAACACAAATTTGGCGGAAGGATATTTATTTAAAGCTAAAGAGAATATCAAAGCCATTAATAATGAGCCGGATCCAGTAACTCTAGTCTGGAAACTGCACAAAGCGGTTGTTGGTATGCTTATTTTCATAGTTATTCCATTTACTTGGCATGATGGCTGCCACAGTATGTCATCGTGGCTGTCGTGTTATTACATGCACATCCAGTATCTGAACTAGCCGTTGAACTCTGAGGCCAATGCCCTCGTTGAAAGTTGCTACACAATCTGTCATATTTCTCTCATCACTCATCCCCAGACCTCTTTGAATGGATTGTATGTCCCAATCATTCTGCAATTAAGAGATTATTAGGTAGTCTGAAGCCTGGCAGATAAACATACGGTATTGCCACTGATACCAAGACTATTCTCTTATCGGATAAGTGCGTATACTGCATTAACAATGCAACAGTCCCTTTTCTATATGAGGATGGAAAATAATCTCTTATACATAAAAGAGAAACTTGAAGTATCTACAGATAAGCGCAATACAATTACAATTGTGGTTAATAATACTCAGTGTGAAATAGCTGGATTGGAGAAATAAGCTTATGGTGCAATATACTGAATACCCTCTGTCTGAAGGACGGAAATTACATGAATATCTCACTTGTACCAAGGGACAAACAATGTATCATCTCACAAGTTCGTAATATTATCTGTTCAACTTCAAACTTTTCTACAGTGGTTATCATATGCGTCGTGCATCATGAAATTCAACGTCCGAGGATATATATATGTATATATTATATTTTATGGCATTCGCGATGTATAGAATCATTTCAGTGTCACAGAAAGCAGTTGAATGGAACACCTACGTTCGTCTCCAAATTCACATCCAGAGAAATATTCTAATCATAAATATGCTAATCTGCTAGCTAGTACTAGTCTATATGTTCCATTCTATGTCGCACTGTCTCGAAGTTGACCTCTCTAGATGTCGATAAGCGATGAACTCATATGGCTTACTGTGGAACCAATTGAGATAAAAATCAGAGAAAACAGACAATCGATCCGAGTATTGAGTTAAACTAATCGAGCCTTCGAGGACATTATAGACACTTTATTCGTCAAGACACGTGTGGACGTTGACTATGTAGGAAATGGAGGTACAGGTCGATCGTCTTTAGTTGATGGCTTTGTGCTGGGTCTGGTTTCGCCAATCGATTGCGCTGTCGGTAAGGAAGTCTCTGTTAAATGTCCACCACTAGACAAAACGTGTGTAAACCCCAAGTTTAATTTCCCTGAAAATAATAAAGATACTGTTTTCAATTAAATCTTTCATCAGGAATGTGCTACATCAGGGATATAGTAATCCATCTGAAATGTGCTACATCAGGGATATAGTAATCCATCCGGAATGTGCTACATCAGGGATATAGTAATCCATCTGAAATGTGCTACATCAGGGATATAGTAATCCATCCGGAATGTGCTACATCAGGGATATAGAAATCCATCTGAAATGTGCTACATCAGGGATATAGTAATCCATCTGAAATGTGCTACATCAGGGATATAGTAATCCATCTGAAATGTGCTACATCAGGGATATAGTAATCCATCTGAAATGTGCTACATCAGGGATATAGTAATCCATCCGGAATGTGCTACATCAGGGATATAGTAATCCATCTGAAATGTGCTACATCAGGGATATAGTAATCCATCTGAAATGTGCTACATCAGAGAAGCATACCCCTTCCAAGTATTAGAAAAAATGCTCCAAGATATAGTATAGACAAACCTGACTTTTTGGTTTTGTTTAGAGAAACTTAAATGTGTACTGCTTTTTGTGTATCTTAGTTCTGCTGACAAGCGTGTCTTCGTTTCAAATTACAGATTATGAGAGCCAGATTCGGGAAGCCCACTCACATCGTCTTCTGTTTCTTCGCTCTATTAACAAACTTGGTGATCACGATTGGAATCATTTTAGCTGGACAGGCCACCATACAATCACTAACAGAGGATGCTTTCGATGAGTTTGTCATCTTTGTCATGGCCATGTTATTTGGCTCTTACTCTTTTGTCGGCGGTTTGGGCACTACCTTCTACGTCTCCTACTTCAACGCTTGTCTCGTCTTCATCATTTTAATTGTATTTGTCGTGAAAATTTTCTACACTAACGACAACCCGGAACAAGGATTGGGCAGCGTAGAGAAAGTCTATGACGCGGTCTCTTGCCTCAAGGGACCTGACGACAATCTAGACAACAGTTACGTCACATTCAGGTCAGGTGGTGCACTGCTCTATGGCGTCATCGAGATATTCGTGTCATCTGCAGTGACCTTTTGTGATCAGGCGTCCTGGCAAAGCCGAATCGCCGCCAAACCAGTCCAGGGTGTGTGGGGCTTTATTCTGGGACGTTTAATGTGGTTTACAATACCTACAACTATGGCCACAACCACCGGCATAGGCTACCTCGCACTCTGCTATCACAACGGTTCCGACTTCCTCCAACCAGGTGAAATTGACGAAGGTAAGACGATCAAATTGTCCAACGAACAAAATAACCATTATTGTTCTAGTTCATAGAAATGCAAAAGTTAATCCAATATAGCGTAAGTATACGTTATCAAGTGAAACAAATACAGTGGAATTATACAAGACATCTCTGGGTTACAATGCGTAAACGCCAAGATAATTTTTCCCACAACACAACAATGGGTGTATTGTGATTAGGATATTGTTAGGACGCAACAATTATTCAATAAGCCTTTGCTCAATGTCGTTTTCTATATTTCTGCTTATTTTAGGCCTGGTAACACCGCTGATCGCTGAGCGTATTTTGGGCTCCGCGGGTGGTATCATGGTACTAACGATGGGCGCTATGGCCCTTATGTCCACCGGAAGTGGGGCGGTAATGGCCGTGTCTTCTATTATCGTTTACGATATCTACCAGACATACTTCATCCCTTATAGGTAAGAGACCAATTCGAAGCGCTTGACTATCAAACCTATACACGAGTATGTGACCAGGGCCCTGAGACTAGGAATCAAGCGAACACTGAACCACAACCTATACACGAGCCTGTGACCAGGGACCATGTTCACACCACTTCTTAGCGTATAAACGAGCATGTGACTGATGGCGGTGCTCCATGACCTATACACAAGTCTCTGACCAGGCGACTGAGTCTACGAGCTATGGGAACACTGCTGTATGACCCATGCACGAGCCTTTGATCAGCGGCCTGCGAGCAGGGTCACAAGCTCGTGTATAGATCAGTAATGTTCGCATGGACCCTAGTCACATGCCTCTGGTTACCGGCTCTTGTATAGGTCATGGAGCAGTGTTCACACGGGCCCTAGCCATAGGCTCCGGTATAGGTCATGCAGCAGTGTTCAAATCGACCCTTGTCACAGGCTCGTGTATTCGTTAAGAAGCGGTGTCAACATGGTCACTGGTCGCAGGAGCCCGGTCTCAATCTCGTGTATGGGTCATGCAGCGGTGTTCGCACGGACCCTGGTCGCAGGCCCCTGGTTGCTTTTTGTAGGTCATGGAGCAGTGTTCGCATGGTCCCTGAAAAGAGGAATCTGCATGGTCACAAGCTCTTGTATAGGGCATGTAGCAGTGTTCGCATGACCCCTGGTCACAAGCTCGTGTATAGGTCATGTAGCAATGTTCGCATGGTCCCTGGTCACAAGCTCGGGTATGGGATATGCAGCAATGTTCGCATGGCCCCTGGTCACAAGATCGTGTATGGGTCATGCAGCAATGTTCGCATGGTCCCTGGTCACAGGACCCTGACCACAAGATCGTGTATGGGTCATGCAGCAGTGTTCGCATGGCCCCTGGGCACAGGCCCCTGACCACAAGCTCGTGTATGGGTCATGCAGCAGTGTTCGCATGGCCCCTGGGCACAGGCCCCTGACCACAAGATCGTGTATAGGTCATGCAGCAGTATTCGCGTGGCCCCTGGTCACAAGCTCGTGTATGGGTCATGCAACAATGTTCACATGGCGCCTGGGCACAGGCCCTGGTCACAAGCTCGTGTATGGGTCATGCAGCAATGTTCGCATGGTCCCTGGTCACTGGACCCTGAGCCTGTGACCAGGGACCATGGGAACACTGCTCCTTGACCTATACACGAGCTTGTGTCCGGGGTCATGCGAACGCTGCCCCATGATCTATACACGAGCCTGTGGCCAGGGGCCATGCGAACAATGCTTCATGACCTATACACGATCCTGCTACCAGGGGCAAGTGACCAGGGACCATGCGAACACTGGTCCGTGATCTATACACGAGTCTGTGACCAGTAACCATGCGGTCACTGATGGTTAGCTTATTCACGAGCCTGTGAGGAGGGGACAATCGAACACTGTTCCTTAATCTATACGCAAGCCTCTGAATAAACAATCACAATGACAACTTTCTATACCGGTGAAATACCTATACAGCAATATAACATTTACATTTTTATTGATTGTAGAGAGGGCGTGAAATATAACCAATGTGTTCTTTGTGGGAGAGGGAAAAAGCCAAGCACTGTATTGCGTAATGCTGCCAACGACAAAAGCGACGGATATGAGCTGGTGTACTGTGAATGTCACTCTATTGCTGACTGTGATACATGTGCAGATGATATAACATCACGGTCAATAGCGAAAGCGAACCGGAAGTTGAAACCGAGCTACACGTGCGAGTACCATGGTCGGTACAGGGAATACCTGGACAGTTTGATACGCTTCAAGAACTGGTGTATCATCTGGGTGACTATTCTTATTGTTCCACTAGGCCTGGTTGTCTTTGCCTCTGGCATTGACCTCAACTGGATCTTTTACGAAGGCGCTGTAGTTACCGTTCCCTGTTTCCCTCCAGTGTTCCTTAGTATCATGTGGGCCAAGGCTACAGGCCCGGGTCTTATCGCAGGTAAATTTACATTCAAGAGTAATTTCTTGAGTATCATGCCTGTTTTCCTCAGCGTAATTACCCTTGGGTTTAATCTTTCTGCTCTTGGAAATCTCCTATAATTTTGATATCGCATTATCTGATTGTATTAATACGCCGTAACCATCAATGTTCTTTTTGTTTTAAAGTGATATTGTAGCTTAATTTTAAATTATACGACGCCATTATCTACAAAAATAGTGCTGATGATGGTGATGATTCTAAAGCTGGATTTCCCTTATCTGATACCATATGTGACAATTTTAATGTTTTAACATATCTAAAGTAGTAGTCAAGCAATATGATTTACTAGGACAATAAAGACAAATATATCCCCAAATGGTTTATGCTTAAATCTTCTGCTTCTGAATTTTAGGTGGGATTAGCGGTTTGTTAGCCGGCATTTTCGTGACGTTGGGAATGGCGAGTACGTATCCCGGTGGGCTAGACAATTTCTTGATCAATTCGGTACAAGATCATACAATCTTGGCAGGAATCGCAGCCGCTTTCGGGGCAAGTCTGTCCGTCTCGCTCGTCGTGTCCTTCTTCACGAACAAGATCCGATCTGCGGACGATGAGCTGGCAGAGTGGCAGAAGACGCAAGACATAGACAATCCTCTCAATCCCTGGGAGCAAAATTATCAAGAGGAGCTTCAAGGCATGCAATATGAAGGAAAGCCATCTTTCCACCAGATGGAGGACGCCTTCAGATCAGCCAAAGTTACGGCTTACATTGCTGGGTTCTGCAGCATTGGGATGTTTGCAGTTGTAATTCCTGGAATAATGGTGATATTTCCGGTCATGAACTCTTCCGTGTTCACGGGCTGGGTCACGTTCTGTCACGTCTGGGCGGTAATCATAGCCGTCATTGTAATAGTTTTTCCGCCTGTAGAGGAAGTTAAGAAACTGATGAAACAGTACCGGAAAAACAAATCTAAATCCAAGATGAAAGGTGCGTCCCACAGCGAGAGAGGCAATGTCACTAATAATAGAGATTCCAAGAACATGGAACTTCATGTGATGGTAGCGGATGCCTCAGATCAGGAAATCGCAAAGGTTTGAACTATTGCACGGAATGGGTAATAGTAGTGGAGACAAATACTGACTGACCTTGAAACTCAATCCTCTCTCAGTATGACGAATGGGATTTTGAGCCATATAGCTCACTCACTCATTTTAGTATGAGAACATGCAGAGAAACAGGCCAGGCAGGTAGCATCAGTTAACTGACGATGAAGACTGGCATTGTGAAGGAGCCCTGCTCTACATGTTGATGCTGTACAAAAAAGCGTTAACATGACCCTGGGTGTATACTGAATGGTCAGTAGCCCTAATGAGCAAATATGGATACCAATTAAAAAAACCCAATGTTCTGGCACCTGTTGATCTTCCATGCAAAGGTTTGTCGGTTTTCTGTAAAAGGATGGAGATTTGGAGTTACAAGACTGGTAGTTGTGTTGTAGTTATCTATAGGACTATCCATAACACGGAAGTAGGAGTAAATGTGTTAGTCTGATGGTATTGCTTTAGATCGCACAGAGGAAATACATTGCGTCCACAAGTTTGGTTGTGACGATAAAACTGTAATTGTATCACCGTCGCGGTCATTTCGGATAAAGAAAGTGGCCACTGTAAAAGGAACTCCCTCATTGAAATATATTATCCCATTGAAAATCACCCCAAATATTAGATATAGAAAATAGTGAAATGTTAGAGGATATAGATCAATCAAGTGTATTATCCCCATTGAAAATCACCCCAAATATTAGATACAGAAAATAGTGAAATGTTAGAGGATATAGACCAATCACGTGTATTATCCCCATTGATAATCACCCCAAATATACATAGATATAGAACATGGTGGAGTGTGAGAGAAAGCAGATCATTCACCTGTAATATCCCCATTCATATAATCATATGCTGTTGTGCCGGATGTATATTATAATAATCGTTGCGTATAAGACTTACTTTGTGAATTGTGATAGGAATGAGATGCAATATTGTTGTGCTGCAGGCTTATACATTATGTATTATAGTGCCTGATTTACTGATTTTGAAAGCCCAAACGTTTAGAAGATGTATTGTAGCTTCGTCCCCGAAGCTTGCCCTCTTTACAAATCATTGTGCTAGTAGTTTTAGGACTTGTAAACGTGGCGAAGAATGAAGCGCTTTGTCGGCGTCGGACCTCACAGGTATTTGTTCTGAATACGAAATTGCGTTCAATATATACTCCCTCGTTTGGGCTGTTTTTTTTACTTATTATTTTTCAACAGCTCACTTGAAAGAGCTATTACACCATCGAAATGTTTGTATCTAATACCGCTCAAGCCGGTGCTACGGGCCGTGTGGACTTGTCAATCCAATATGTCCACATGAACATCTACAATCAAAGCGTGGCTGGGATACAATCATCACAGGGATCACATTTGGTTCTCGAGATGTTTTAGAAATATGCAGTCAGTATATTTATCTGTGATGTCATGGCTACTTGTCCCTGTGCCGGCATCGTTTTCCACCACCCTTTTAATGTTGGTTTTAACTGTGTCCGTCAGCCTTTGCCTCAATAGATGATGACTGGTGTTCACAGAAGGCAAGCATGTACTTATTGGTTAGAAACCACTGAATAATAGCCTCATTTAATACGTAATTAATAAGTTTGAAAAAGAGTTTGAAAATTTGTTGAAACCTCATGGTGATGACAAAAGTCATAGATTATAGTTATATATACATTCAAACTGACAGTTTCTCCGACAATGCTGTTTTTGAGGAGAAAAATGTCTCCTTATTTGGATAGATACTGTTGTTTCTGTCATTTTCAGGATATGACAAGGTTCACATGGCTGTGTACGTTAACTGTAGGAAGGTAGATAACTGTATTTTAAAAGAACTGCAGACTAATTTCCCGAAGAAAAAAAATACAGTTTCCAGCAGGTAGTCAGTGTTGCTCCTCTCAACTCGAATTAAACCTAGCTCAGTTGGTGATCTGAAATAATTTTATGGAATTTTAATTCGATGAAATGTAAAAACTTTTACAAAATGGCTTGGCAAAAACAGCGCACGCACTGCAAAACGTTTACTAACTGATAATTCTACGAATTCTGCATGGAGAGTAACCCGAGCCATTGCTTCTTCAATTTGATTGGACGCCGAATCCTACGGAGACGGTCGAATGCAAGCATCATTAATGTCGGAATCTGGAAACTAGACTTTAGGGTGGCGGATTGTTGTCATTCAAATCAGCCAGTCTACCACGCACACATGCAGACACGTGGCCATGAAGACCGTGGCGAACATACGCCACTGCTCGCCGGAAACCGAGCAACTGCTACCGCTAAATGTTTGAACAGTTAAAAACCCGACAAATAATTTTGATCACCGTTTTACTTTAGTGATTTGTATTTCATGTTATCAGTTGAGATAAAGACACAGTGTGAGAAAAGCGGATTGCAGTATTATTTGATAGAATACAGTAGATATGTCGGTGTGAGAGTTGTTGGATACAATAAAACGTCCGTACTGCACAACCAGACCCACAGTCACAGCTAGTGTTATTGTACACTGCGTTATTCATTGTGATTCAACTTCTCGCGGGATACCACTGGGTTTATCGTAATACTCTATTTATTCTAATTATTCAGACTGCAAAACTTAACTTCAGCCTACCGTGGAGGGAACTTCTGCAAACATTCTCCAAATTTCACTAGCTATCTTTGCGGTTCTTGGGATAAATAACATATCCATGCCACAGTATTTGCCTCATTTGACATAAAGATGGATTTTTTTCTGCTTCTAAGTCTAAAAATGCTGTTCGAAAAATTAGAAGAAATAGGGTAGTCAGAAGTTTAGGAAGGTTTACAGATAATTCCCCGTCGTAGTAAGGCGTGTGAACGCATTATTACGGTGCAATAGATTTATTGTCCATGGTATTTTAGTAAATAATTGTCACTAGCAAGGTCTGTATATCATGAATAACGTTTTAGGGATGTACTCAAACGTTAAATTAACTATGGTGTTAAACAGTAATATTCATCCACTGTCACATCGGAAACATACGTGTAAGTGCATTTGTAGTAGCTTAGTTTGAAATATATACAGATAGATAGATAGAACATTGCATTTCATATGAACATTTTGATAATTTTGTGCTTTGATATAATATTGTTAGTTGTTGAAAGATATCGTTAATACTTGTAACACTAGGTAAATAAGATATGTACTTGTTATTACTTTTTGTGATCTTACAAAAGCTAAACTTTAATTTTGAGAGTAACTGCAAAGTTATGGTTTGTTTTCAGACGTTATGTTGCCCCCTGACATTGAGGCATGTGTCACTTAATGTAATAAAATCACAAAATATCTGAGATGAACTATTCTTTACAATAATTGCGAAGAAAAGTGGTAAAAGTGAAACTTGGGTGATTACTTAACAGAAACAGACTTCCATACCTCCGACATTCAAGAGCGACAGCGATTCATGGAAATTTACCGGAAAAGCATATACAAGTACATCATCTATTGAGGTGTCAGCATGTTGGGGCACAAAACAGATTACTAAATCCTTAAACAAGGGAAATATAGCATCCTCATGTATTAGAAATGATTAATCTCGAGCAAAAAACAGTGTTTAGGATTTGCCGAGCCTTTGTTGAAACTACACTCAAGAGAAATGTTCATGTATTACCACAACTATACCTATAATACCAAATTATAATCAATGATGTTTTGATGGGCAATTTAACCAAGCATAATTATATTGTATCACGGCACATGTTTCGTATATATTCGATAGGAAACACCGTCCCATCGTTATACAGATATATTATAACTAGCAAGGAGATATGTTATTAGTGAGACGCTTACACTAGAATAGAACTACTATAGTTACACACATTTGAATGTTTCTTGTTTTTCTTTCCGTTTTAGTGATGCTACATGTATTAAGGTACAGGACGCACACAATGCAATGGATGTGAACAAAGCTGTAGCTATGCGGAGTTCCAATTGTGGAATTTATACCCAGTGGTTGATACAAGTAGACGTATGATCTTGTCATTCAAGATGTCCAAGTGAACAGTTACAATAAAAGCCTGGCTGAGATACAAATCATCACATGAATCATTTCTGTTATTGTAATGTCTTTGAGATCGTTTGGCTTCTTGTCAGTACCCCGACATCGTTTTCCACCACCTTAATTTGCATTAAATTAACCAATGGGCAATGGTCGTCCATATTAATCTGAATGGTGAATGGAATTCATATAAAAAGGCAAAAAGAAAAAGGAAAAATGTATTCGGTTGAAACCTTTATATCATTAGCGGCATATTTTTTATTGCAATCGCTCTGACCAAATCCAGAGATTTCACATAATCCTGTCCCATCTTCGTTAATTTCCGAGAGAATGACACAGAATACAGGGTTTTAAAGTGAGTTTGAATGTAGATGAGGTATAAATCTGGAGACAGTTTGTATTTTCGACGATGTCAGATGACCACAAGTGTACCTTTCAAGCCAAACTTGTTGACGATTGCTTGCAAGTTCTTGTATATTTTTGGGGGAAATTTTCAACAAATTCGTAACTTCTCGCAATATGACCAAAGGATTCTGCTATATATGCTGTTTCACGTGATGTACACAGAAGTGTCTTTTGGTTGGTCGGACCGAACTTCAAGCACAGACAATTTTTACAAATCGGAGGTGCATGAGAGTGTGAAGTCTTAATGAATGCTGGTATAATGAACGCCTCCAAAAATTGTTAAGCGTGTCATGGTCATGGTGATCAGAATGAGAAATCAAAATGCACTGCGATCAGAAATATCGAACTCCGGGGCGTGTTAACACTTTAGTCAACCTGATCATTATTCCCAGGTCAATTTTAAACATATCCGCGATCAACACCAGAAGAAATATACTGAGTGTATGCCTTGAAGCGGTGTTTGTTGAAGCCATGGTGTTCGGACACGGCAAGTCAGTTCTGTTCTGTCCAAGTCGATAGCTACTGGTGGCGGACACATTTCGACAGTAGAAAATCCCAGAATTTGCCTGATAGGAATTATTCTGCAATGAAACAAAAACCAGAGAATCAATCTAATTATCAAATTAACAAGTAAATGGAAGATAACCCTTCACAATTTTTCATTTTCTGACAAACCGAATGGTCAAATTCGATCTATTGCAACAACAACAATAACAGCAACAACATACGAGATTTTTGCGCAGTGACTAGAGATTATTCGAAATTATTTGAATCCCTTACATTTAACATGTACATAATTTGATTTGATTTGATTTGATATTTATTCACCATTAGAATAATAAAAAAAAGTACATTTCAGCAGGGATTGCAATTTGCACCAAAGTTGATGACAGGCTAATACTGGATATAACGTCAAGTAGCATTGCAACCCCTGGACACAAAGACTCACATGGCGGGAATAAAGCCCCATGGGGCTTGCTCTATCCCAAATAAACAGATATTTTGACTGTAATATAACGATAACTTAATGGCATGTTGGCGTAGGCAATATGTACATTTGTTTGCAGTATACTCAGTTACTGTGCTGACTGGTCTGTGACCAGATATTCCTTTAATTTTGACTTGAAGAGGGAAAGCGACGAAATAGATTTAATAGAGGAAGGTAATTTATTCCACTCACGTGGACCTTTGGTTCTGGCTGTATAGTACGATAAGTTAGAATAATGGAATGGTCTGTTCAAATTGTATAATGATCCTCTGGTTTGATAATAATGCACCGAAGACTGCCTAACGAAATATTGTCTGAACTGTCTGGGGAGCTTGACAGAATTGTGGAAAAATTTATGAACAAAAATTAAAGTTGTGTACAAATTCAACTGTTGGATTGGTATAATTTTCAGTTGTTTAAATAATGGATCGGTGTGATCATATTTATTGGACAGTGTTATGACTCTAAGAGCACGCTTTTGGAGTAAAATTAACGGGTTTAAATGCGAGGCGTAAGTATTTCCCCAAATAATATTGCCGTATGATAGATATGGGAATATAAGGGAGTAATATAATATATATAGACATTTCTTATTGACAGATTTTCTTATATAGTTAATTACTCCAATATTGCGTGATATTTTCTTGCTAATGTAATCAATGTGTGTGGCCCAATTCAAGCTGTCGTTAAAGTATATTCCTAAAAATTTAAAACTATTGACCATCTCTACTTCCGTTCCAGAAATTTTTACCGAGTTAAATTTTCTAGCTCGCTGTTTGTATGGCTTAATAAGCATGCATTTCGTTTTTACTATATTGAGAGAAAGGTGATTTGTGCAAAACCATTCATGTAACTTGTCTAATTCTAGTGTCATAATATTGATTGCGTCTTGCGGGTCCTTAGATGAACAGGTAACACTGGTGTCATCTGCGAAAAGAGTAAATTTTAAGATTTCAGATGCATTACATATGTCATTGATATATATGAGGAACAATATGGGTCCAAGGATCGAGCCTTGTGGTACACCATATGAAATTGGAAGTGGTGGAGATAGAATTGAATCGAAAGTTACAACTTGGGAACGGTTTGATAAGTAACTTGAGAGCCAATGTAGTGACGTACGTCGAAATCCATAATGTTCTAATTTTGCGAGAAGAATGTCGTGTTTTACGGTGTCAAATGCCTTTGATAAATCCAAAAATGTGACAAGACTGTATAATTTTGCTTCTTTACCAGATATAAGATTATCGTATAACGAGCCCGCTGCATGTGAAGTAGAATGATGAGCTCGGAATCCATACTGATGGCAGGAAATAATATCATTTGTATCCAGATAGTCGATGATCGCATTAGCAGCAATTTTTTCAAAAACTTTACTGAAACAAGGTAGTACTGAGATGGGTCGATAATTGGACATAAGATTGATATCTCCAGATTTATATATTGGTGTTACTTTAGCCGTTTTAAGAGCATCTGGTACCACCCCAGTGCTGAAAGACAAATTTATTATAAAAGATAATGGTATGGAAATATAATCAGAAACTATTTTGACGAGAGAGGTATGGATTCCATCTAAGCCTGGTGCTGAAGACTTTAGCTGCAGTATCGTGTTCTTGACAGTTTCGTTGGTTATATTTGGGAATTCAAAATTTTCATGTATGATGTTTTTCAGATATTTTTGAAAAGACGCACTGGTATTAGGAATTCTAGAGTCCAGTTGTTCGGCAATTGATGTAAAATATGTGTTAAATTTTGATGCGATTTCTGAATGATCACTAATTTCTTGACCATTGATCGTAAACTTTTTTGATGTCACAGTATTTATTTTCCGGTTCATGAGCTGGTTTAAGATTTTCCAGGTACCTTTTATGTCATGGTTGGATGAATTGAATTTATCTTCAAAATATTGTTTCTTAGATAATTTAATCAAATGGTTTAATTTGTTCCGATAAATTCTATACTGTTTATGTGTTTCGTTGTTTGGACTTACTAGATAATTTCTGTATAATTTGTTCTTTTCGTGAATTGATTCTAATATGCCATATGTAATCCAAGGTTTAATTATTTTTTTCTTCCTAGATTTTTTCGTAGTAATTAATGGAAAACATTCATTATATATTTGTAGAAATTTATGTGAAAACAATTCTAGTACTACATTGGCATCGTCCCTACTAGTGATTTCATCCCAGTTCGTGTCTTTAATTCTCTCAGTAAATAATGTTTTGGAGTCCGGAGTAATTCGGCGGAAGGTTATAGCGTGTTCTGGGGTTATGTTGTCTGTGTCGCCCTTCAGTATATGAACAATGGGAAAGTGGTCGGATATATCCGTCAATAATATACCAGACAGGAGATTGTTTTCGTGAAAGTTTAAGAAGATGTTATCGATGAGGGTTGCAGAACGGCGTTTTACGCGGGTCGGTTTGGTTATTTGTGGAAAGAAATAGTGTGATTTCAATATATTTAAAAATTCTTTGGATGGGCCATGTCTGTCAGTTTTAAATAGGTCTATATTGAAATCGCCCATTAAGATGCATTTATTTTTTTGGATCTCAGGCTGTGTCAAGAATCTTTGCAGATGTTGGTTGAGTTTGGAAACATTTTTGTCAGGCGGTCGATAGAAAATACCCACGATATATTTTTGGTTTTGGGATTCCAGCTCGACGAAGAGAGATTCATACTCGCCATCTTGGTCCAGTTGAGACAGATCGTCTCGTATTTTACACGCGTTAATGTTTTCATCAATATAGAGAATGACCCCACCCCCTTTTTTTGTTGTTTCTGGAGGCTGGAAACGGAATATATCCAGGGATGTTGTAAAGATTTTCAGTGATAGGATCCAACCAGCTTTCGGAAAAACCTAGAACAGAAAACTTGTATTGTAAGTTGTGAAGGAATCCTGTGATTTCGCTGTAGTGTTTTTTTAGACTTCTAGCGTTCAGATGTAGAAATGATAGAGTGCCATCGAATTTGAAATTGTCCTGTTGTTCACAGAAGGAATCTTCCGTATAATAGTTAGAACTATGTTTATTAATATCATTCCAGTGTAGAATTTCTTGTTCATTATCATCAGTTATAGTTTTATTATCTTCTGCATCATTTAGCTCGATTGGATTAAAACACATATTCTCAATAAAGTCTAGGTTTAGAGAGTTTGATGTTGGTTTGGGGTTAAGTTCGTCACTACTTGGAATGTTGTTTCCGAAAAATGGGAGAGTGCATAATAAATTTGTGAGTGGAGCTTCCTCGTTATTTGTAAGGTTATCCATTGGGATTACATGTACTCGGGAACAGAACAGTCAGCACAGCACTAGGCAGTTCGATATTAGGTGGTGAAAAAGCTATACACACAATATTTTGGTAAATGGAACAACTTGAAATATCAAAATCAGTTAAATATAATTGATATGTTGAATAATCAAAGATTAAAACAAAAATAATAATCATAACGAAAAGTATGAAACGGTCTATCATCATGATAGTCGACACATTCCGCTCTATCACATTAGAGGTCAAAATATATTATAAAAGAAAAGTTTGCCAGGTTCTTACTGATATTTGAATATGCATGCTATAAATAATTATTATATTGTAGGAAACACATCATACTGCTGACTACAATAGGTTACGGTAGCTTGTGAATGGTATAATGCAGTCACTTTCTGTGGAGTCCATAGATGTTCATTTCATGCAGGTATAAACCTGTATTAGCCGGACAGCGAGTGGTCCCAAGAATAGATCACATTCCAACTGAACACAGATGTTATGTTGAAGCTGACACACTTAGCTAATATGCAATGGATTTGAAAGTCAGTGAATCGTGCTCTGAAAGCGAACACTTGTCACAGTGTTCAGTGCTACATGTATATGCGTGTAGCTTACAATAACCAATAATACTGACAAGATGGTACATGTATAAAGATTTAGCAGATTTTGTCGCTTGTGCAGTATACATGTTCCTACAGCATTGAATGTTTGAATACATGTATAGGGCTTGTGTGGGATTACAAGGAAACTTAGTCTGTCAAATTCGTATAATCAGTGATAATGGTAGCTGTAGGCATTGTCAGTTGTCATTACCCCAGTTACAACTGGATAAGATAACACTGTGGAGATTTTGCACTTCAAACAAATATTTACATTTACATTACATATACATTGGAAAAAGAATATATCCAGCAATAATCAATTTACAATGTGGGACACCTGGTCCTTGCTATAGGTAGCCTACAGTAAAATCAGTATATGAATAATAATAAATCATCAGGTTGGTTGTGATTTGAGTCTCCAGTTATTCATATTCAACAGTTTGTGATTTGAGTCTCCAGTAATTCATATTCAACAGTTTGTGATTTGAGTCTCCAGTAATTCATATTCAACAGTTTGTGATTTGAGTCTCCAGTAATTCATATTCAACAGTTTGTGATTTGAGTCTCCAGTAATTCATATTCAACAGTTTGTGATTTGAGTCTCAGTAATTCATATTCAACAGTTTGGATGTTTTAGTCAATTCATTTGAAATGTTTAATCCGCTATCGTGCTTACTATATGAACTGGATAATCAATCATTGATGTTGGCAATGGCACATAGTCACAGATTGGATTGGTATTTTGAATAGGATATGAAATTGAATTGATCATTGTCATTGATCAGTGTCAATCCATGATTTGTAATCACATTGATGTTCATTCAATCGGAATGTCTGGAACACAGATTGTTGAAACCATGTATGATCAATACAGGTCAAAACGTATTATAATACATAAATTATAAATGTATAAATTGTCAGCTTTACCTGCTATGTTGTATGACAAATTTTCTACCTTCAGGTTTGATAATCTGGCTTTCGCGATGAATGGCGCACCCATTTGTCTTTAGGTCCAGTTCTCGTCTCCAGAATTATTTCGGTTCCTTGTCGCCGGATACGAGTTTGACATTTCAGGGACTGTCGAAGTTGATATGCGATTTCTGACATCTGTCCACGTATAATCATCATACATGGAGGGAGATCTGTTCGTATCGTCTTACGAGTTTTTCGTAGAGTGGAGGTGTCCAACAAAATCGTGTCCTTGTCCGTGTCCTTTTGCAGTCGAACTATTATTGCAGGAGGGGGTGTGGGGGGCCTAATCGTGTATTTGCGCCTAATCGTGTCAGCGCCAAATCGTGTAACAAAATTGCGCCTAAAAACGTGTTGCGCCTAATCGTGTAGGAAATTTGCGGTTAACGGTGGAACTGCGCCTAATCGTGTACCAAATTTGCGCTTAATTGTGGAACTGCGCCTAATCGTGTACGGAATTTGCGCCTATTTGTGTAAATGCGCCTAATCGTGTAAGGAGGCTGCGTCTAATCATGTAACTGCTCCTAATCATTTTAACGATCTTGCGCCTAATTTTTCGTTGCGCCTAATCGTGTAGAAAAAATGCTCCTAATTGTGGAACTGCGCCTAATAGTGTAGGAGATTTGCTCCTAATTGTGGAAATGCGCTTATTCGTGTGAGAAATATGCTCCTAATTGTGGAACTGCGCCTAATCGTGGAAATCATTTTGCGCCTAATTGTGGAACTGCGCCTAATCGTGTAGAAAATTTGCGTCTAACTGTGGAAATGCGCCTAATTGTGTATAGAGGCTACGCCTAAACGTGCACAACGTGAAGACATAAGTAGTACGTAAAGGACGAATATAGTCAACTTGACCTTTCGTCATTTTTGGGGAGGTCACGTGATCAAGAGGTTAAGGTCACTATAGTTCCGGGACTTCCGGTCGCGTGACCTTTGGGGCATGTATTCCTCCGCGGTGATGCGGTCTGGCGGCGATACGGTCGCGGAGGAAAAGCCTCGGTGGACAGAATGTAGTCCCAAATACATGTACGCGGGAGCCAGAGGAAATTCTCCGGCAATCTTCGCCAATCTTTGGGACATTTTCGGAGCGAGAGGAGCCCCTAGTCAACCGATTGGGTCGAGTGAGGTGTCAACGTGGAGCGCTCGTCCAGGGCGATCAAGTCTTGGGTGAGTGCATGTAAAAAGAGGAATTGTCTCCGAAAATATAAAATGCGGAACACGGACTTTCCCTCAACAATAGGAGAACGATTCGAACATTTGCATCTATAGGGGAAAATGACTGTATGGAGTGTGGGGGTGGTCATTGTTTGTTGATTTTACTGTGAGTTTTGGGGTCTTGTTTTCTTCGTCTCACCACGTAAAACACGATGGGAATGGTCTCGGAGCTAAGCGGTGAAATTTTTCGAAAAATCCCGGTACCGGGTAGGTCTGTATTTTGGCCCATACTTGCTCAGTGGATAGGTCTATACTGGAAAATGTACTCCTGGACATTGCGATATGAGTTGTCGGATCTTGTTGTTCACGTCTCACCACGTAGAACACGATGGGCGGGGTCCCGAAGCTAAGCGATCAAATTTTTCGAAAGGTTCTCGGAGGTCTGGATAGGCCCAAAGGCCTACTGGCTCAGTGGATAGGTCCATACTGGGCAATTCGCATATGTTCGTTGCGATGATATGGGCTGTGGGATCTTGTTTTTCACGTCCCATCACGTAGAACACGATGGGAGGGGTCTCGAAAATAAGCGGCGAATTTTTTTTGAAAACTCCAGGTACCGGGTAGGTCTGTATTTTGGCCCATACTAGCTCAGTGGATAGGTCCATACTGGGAAATTTACTCCTGGACATTGCGATATGGGTTGTGGGATCTTATTTTTCACGTCTCGTCACGTATACCACGATGGTCGGGGTCCCGAAGCTAAGTGGTGAATTTTTTTTTTAAATGTCACTGCGCGTTTGTGTAGTGGGTAAATAGTGCTGGCTGGACGTTTTGGGGTCTAGGTGAGCCCCTAATGGTCCGATGGTGTCGTATGAGGTCTTATTTTGAAGCCCTCGTAGAGGAGCATCCGACTGGACTAATGTATCGTCCGTTTTCGTTATTCTGCACATGCGCAATTTGGTCGTAATATAGAAAACATACATTCTGGGGGTGCGTGAGAGTGTGTTTGGGGTTGAAATGGACCGCTATTGGTCCAAATGAGTCGTGGGATGTGTCAAAGTGAAGCTTTTGTGACGTGGAGTCAGAATGGCGTGCTTTTTATTGCAAGTCGCGTCAATCTGCGCATGCGCAGTTGGGTGTAGTAAGTAAAGTGGTCATTTGGGGGGTGCGTGGGGTGTGTTTTGGGTAGAGAGGGACCATCCTTGGTCCGAATGCGTCGTGTGGGGTGTCATTTTGTAGCTATCGGGGTATAGACCCCGACTTGAGGCATGTCCACGTCATCTGTGACATCATTGGTGACGTCATCAGTAGAAGTATTAGTGAAAGCGGGCATTTTAGGGTGTGTAGGAACGCGTTTGGGGTAGAGATGGACATCCCTGGTCTGAATGCGTCGTGTGAGGCGCCACCTTGTATCAACGCCTGCCAACGTCAACCTTAACGCTTCAACGCCCTGGTGAATTAGCCCTGAAGCTCTGATTTCATACTGAACTATAGATTGTAATTTCTGCTAATTGGCCGCTAGATGGCGCAGCGGTATATTACTGCACGCTTGGCTGAACACAGGTGCCAGTCGTCTTTTGACTGCCGCTTAAACGGTGTACGACCGACAGTGTATTGAGCCCGATTCGAGATTACCCAGCATGGGGTCAATTGAGGTCTCCCAGCTTACTCGTTAATTGTACAATCAACTCTCAATGTATCATCTTTAAATATATTTAACTCTGGTAGAATATCTGATCTTATAGACAAGCCTGTTACACACACACAAAAGGCATACGTTGGATCAGATATTGGACATTGAATTTAAGCAATAACACCTAGATCAAAGAATATAACAAAATATGCACTTCAAAACCGATGAATATTAATAATAATATTGGTTGAAGAGAAATGTAACACTTTGTTGTATTATACATGTATTTTTACAGATTATGGCATTTCGACCTACCAGTTATAGTCCAACGCTTGTGAAAATATTCAAGAAAAGTTTGTATAGATACCGTGTGAATTTCACTGAATAATACTTCCCTGTTCCAGTTTCAGTATTACGCCAACAAACATAAATCACAGCATTCTAATCAAGAAAGAGGAGTTCACACATTGTATTTGGCAACAGATACTCATATAAAGTCAATTACAGTCTACGTTTTCAGGGTGGGATAAAGGTGTAAAGAAGCTGTGCGATATTGTTTTTGGTGTTGATCACACAATCATATTATGAAAATCAACCTGCTGGATGTTCCTGTCCGTAACGTTTTCGAAGCCGCAATAGTGACAAGAACCCAAGCTACATAATAATAGAAGGTTCAAGAGTTAAAAAACCAAGCTTTCGATTCTATTGTTCGACTTCTTCCTTTGCAAACATAAAGTTTCTGAGTAAAACAAACCTCTCTGACTTTCTGAGTAAAACAAAACTCTAATGATTATATTCTAAAGGCAAACGTTAAGACGGAAATGTGACAATACTTTAGGTGTTGATTATCGGGAGGATCAGAGAGACAGCCCATAAAACCTGAGACTGAAACTGTTTCGGCTGTTGAAGAAAACAGCTAACTATCTGTTCATGAAATTAAACAGAAACTTGTGGCACTCGGTGTTTCAACAAAACTAAGAAAGAAAGAAAAACTTCTGTCATTGCTGAATAGATTGAATTCATGATATGGCACAATTTACTGCGAAATTTTTGCACTCATTGGTCAAAATGAGTGCAAAGTGTCATATATTGTACATACATGTACTATTTGTAAATAAAACAATACCCATATAATCGTTTGTTACAATCTTCTATTTTGCATTGAAGTGGTTTAATTATATAATGATTGGTCAGAAACGACTTCGCCTCGTGCAATACACAATTGGAATCCATGCTTAATCCGCCCAGCAGGTATCGTCACCTGTCACCAGGTCTCCGCGTTAATTGCCACCGACCGGCCCCCACTTAATCACTCTAGCTGAACCCCTTATAGAGTCTTTCTCTAAAAATTCTCAAACTTTAAATTGAAATGGAAGCAAGAAGATATTTAATAATTAGACCAAATAAAGAACCATGAGATAGAACACGATATGGTTTGTATAACGCCATGCTGGCAAATATCGTTGGCTGAACGGTGTTTTACCTATAAACGTTTAAAAGTGAGCTACTTTCGGCTTTTTCGTGAACACCTATGCTAAGGTATAGGTAGAAAATGCAAATTGAACCCTCATTCTTAAATCAAATTGGAAGCAAGTAAAACATTTTCCATGGGAAAATAAAATAGCACATCGTATGGATATACTATTCGAAATTAACTTAATATGCTGGCAAATGTTGTCACCCTAACAGAAATGCTCGATTTTCAGCTTAGAAAAGCACGGTCCTATCTAATCCAGGTTAAATTTCCCAGGCCATGTTGAGCAGTGGAGTCGATCTGCGCCAGACAGAGTTGTCGTCCCTTACTACTCGAAGTTGGACATGTTCTAGATAGTCCATGAAATTGACACTAATTCATCGAAATGCGGTGAGCTAAAGTCCGTGTTCCGCATTTTATATTTTCGGAGACAAGTCCTCTTTTTACATACACCCACCCATGACTTGATGGGCAGGTTCGATAAGCCGGAGACCGATATTAGCCCTTTTGGACCTTGTTGATAGGAGTTTTCCCCTATTTTGGTTTAAGTAGTTTATTTCGAGACATGGGGGAGCGAAGTAAGCAAAGCTTATCAATACGTCTTCCCAATAAAAAAAAGTACTATATATCAATTGAACCTCGAAAATAAATATAAATACTTATAACAAATTAGGCGGCGAAGGAATATACAAAATGCATTTGAAGCTCATGACAGAGAGTAAACATTGTGATTTGTTTGAGACCCTGTGTGCTGAAGAGATGAATGAACACGATCAGCTTGCTGAGTACATGGTTGCTGGGCATCAAGTGTCGAAATAGTAATTTTAAAGAATAGCACTGAAGCAGGAGGAACTATTAGAGAACTATATATATTATTAAGTGTATTTACCAATATGGTTCTTTGATCGACAAATTGAGGACATTGAAAGAAAAAGTGATCGACTGTTTCGTCAAAATATCCGCAATTGCAAGTTGTTGTATTTCTCAGGAAATTATTGAACAGGTGTCTGTTAAGATTACTGCAACCATTGCGGAGGCGACACAATATTATAT
>JAVTVY010056499.1:0-28470 GCA_036873755.1 Hanleya hanleyi
AGAGGTCGAGATAATATGCGACTCTACAGCATTCCTTTGTCCGACGTGAACAATGGACGGCCCAGGCACGGTAGGTTTGGGTCGAGAAGTCTTTGTTGGACTAGACAAAGGAACCGGTTTGGCTATTCCAGACATAGCCACACCTGTACATGCTAAGCTGTCTAAAATTTGTGATCTATCTAGAACTGTTCCGCTAGGTGGTATTTCTACAGAAGCGGGAGAGTTCTGATTCTAAGACCATGGGAAACATTTAATCCAATACCAACGATATCTTCGTTAGCTTTCAATTTACAAGAGCAATTTCCAACAGGCGTCTGTCGACTTCCGACAGAGACGGGTCGTCAGATGCTTGTAACAGGTAAGCCCGCCTAGCTTGGGCATAATTCTTCCAAGCTAGCGGACCCCATAATACACATTCGGCGCAAATACTACGCCGATAACACAACTCTTTACAAGAAAAAACAAACCGTGTGGGCGTCCAAACTGGACCAGATTTGCCCACACGAATTACATGCATTAGAAATCGGAAGCTCAGACATAACTAATGAAAGAGTCTCCGACAACAAATAAAGAACTTCTGACAAGAAATAACACAAGTCAAAACCGATAAGAATACTGAGGGTCGTTACAACAACAACCCAGGTTGTATAAACACTTCCTTCCTGATGTGTACTGGTCGAGGTACAACAGAGAATAGAGAGCGAGTATGGCTTGGGCAGAGCCTATATAGTAATCCTGCTGGAATTAGATGGGAGAGCTCTCCTAGGGGCGGACAACTCTCCGCTAGGGGAGCTAACTTTTAGTTTTAACTTTCGTTTTCTACGTTGTATCATCTTCCTGACGGAGATTAATAGGCATTGAATTGAAACAGGTTTACGATTTGGGAAACAAATATGGCATTTAAGTGATAACAGGTGAAGATTTGAGACACAAACAAATTATTTTTATGCACTTATAGGCAAGAAATATAACAAAAAATGGATGAAAACAATGAAAACGCTACTTTCTGAGGGCACTTTATTGCAGCCACTTTGAATTTAGCCATGATCTTTACTCTTAGATATAGACGACTGACCAAGGACGCCAAATGTGACTTTTGATGGCATTTTTTTGTTAAAATGGGTGCGCATGCTAAATTAGTTCTTTGTGTGGTAGGGTTCAAGGTGGAAGGGGATACTATACTATGGAATATTATATTGGGCTAATTTTCAGCCCATTTCCCTAATTTTAGGGATTAACCATCATGCGTTAATTTAAAATGGCGACCATATGGGGTTACCCGTAAATCACGTATTTTCAGGTTGTCCATATAATATGCATTATTCTCAGATCATTGTGCAAATTTGTCAACATCAGTGGATCTCACATTAAAGTTCAACACCTTACACCTATTTTGAATCTGTTTGCATAATTTTCAGCTCAAAATATGATGGTTTAATTCAAAATAGCGAACATGGGGTATTCTAAAAATCACACTTTTTCATGTTGCTTGAGTAGTTCAAGGCATTATTCTTAGCTCACTGGGCAAATTTATCAAAACTGAGGGTTCTCTATGCCTAGCCTGAAATCTTCCTCCCATTTTGAATCTATTTACATATTCATATGATCTATATTTGATCGTCAAATTCAGAATGGCGGCCATATGGGGTCATCTGAAAATCAATTTTTTTATGTTGCTGGTATAGCTCAAGCCATTACTCTTAGCTGATTGTCCAAATTATCAAAACCGATAGATCTCTGACCATATTGGAATATCTTGCACCCATTTCAAATCTATTTACATATCCATAAGATTAAGAAATGATGGTCAAATTCAAATTGGTTGGCATATAGGGTCATCTGAAATCACACGTTTTCATGTTGCACGTATAGTTCAATGCAATATTCTTAGCTCATTTTTCAAATGTATCAAAACCGAGAGATCTCCGAACATAGCCTGACATCTTACGTCCATATTGAATCTATTTACATATGCCTAAGATCAAGATTTGATGGTGAAATTCAAAATGGCGGCCATATGGGGCCATTTGAAAATCATACCTTTTCATGTTGCTCTTGTAGTTCAAGGCAAGTTCTTAGCTCATTGTGCAAATTTATCAAAACCGATGGATCTCTAAGGATAGCCCAACATCTTACACCCAGTTTGAATCTATTTATATATCCCGAAGATCAAATTATGATGACCAAATTCAAAATGGCAGCCGTGTAGGGTCATCTGAAAAACCTGCTTTTTCATGTCGCTCGTATTGATCAAGGCATTATTCTTGATTTCACATCATAGCAAAATACCTTGTGCCCATTTTTAATCCAATTGCTTGTCTTCAGATTAAAAATGATGCTTAAATTCAAAATGGGAACTGCAAGGAGTCATCCGGAAATTCGTGATTTTTTTCATGTTACTCGTATAATGCATGGCATTATTTTTAGACAAGGCACAAACTTGTCTCGGATGGTCCACCTAGACCCCAAAACGTCCATCTCACATCTGCCTATGCCTCTCGCATGCACAGTCAGAACTTTTCAGCGAGAGTCAACCCATAACCTCGAGACACCTCCCATCGTACTCCACAGCGTGAGGCAAATAAAAATAAGATGCCACACTCCATACCGTAAAGAAACATGTCCATGGGTGGGTTCCCATTGGGCCTATTAGGCTGGACATAGAAGTATATGTCGGGGACCCGCCCTCTAGTACTTGAGATGTATCAGGGTATTTTCAACCTTTCCTATTATGTACTGACTCGCGACCAATTGGATAAAGTGCCAGCCATTGGCGTCTGAATTGCTGGTTCTACTCTCACCAGGATCATGGGGATTCCCCTTCTCTCGTTGCGTGTATTGCTCTGTATGGGGATTTCCCTTCTCTCGCTTCATATGTGGGTAGAACATTGACGGGGCAAGATAGGATTGACCTCTAAGGTCAATAGCTCTTCGGATATTCCCGGGGATGACCGAACATTCCCAGAGATTCCCATGCAGTGATTCAGGCGAAGCGACTGCTCCATTAACATTGACGTGACTGGGAAGCCAATTCACATTGACTGGGTACTTATCAACCGGTGCCGGAAGTGACCGCATCACCACCGGAAGTGATCTTTGATCCGAAAGTGACCTTGCAACGGAAGTAACCTTTGACCCAGAAGTGACCTTTGGCATTGAACCGCAAATGATGCCGGCTTCACATGACGTCATCAACCTCAGCCTCAATGCGCGGGAATTTCACCTTTATATACTACTCCAATATCTCGATTGTGGTCCTCCAGCGGGAAGAAGTGAATACAGTGTATAGTAGTGTATTGGAAGCATTGCTATGCATGTCCAACACCAGGTTAAATGGTCCCAGAACCTTTACCTTGGAACTATCGGGGCCTTCTCGTGTCGCCCATAACCCAAGATTTCATCATATATGTCAGCCATCTTGGATTTTGGAAATCCCGAAAAATTCAGGAGGGCTCCTAGGCTAAAATTGAAAAATAAGCATAAAGGGAGCTACTTGCCAAATTTGGTGCTTTTATCCGCTCCGTAACGTTAATTTCGCTAAGCCACCTGACTATTAGTAGAGATATACAAACTACCAAATTTTATCGATTTTTTTCGGGGTTGAGTAACCCGAATCTGATCATATTTTGACGATTTGAGGCAATATTGCATGTGAGGTTCATGATAGAGGCCACCTGAACCAGAGATCAACCAGAGGTCAATTATAGGAAACACCAAAAGGGGTAGAATAACAAATAATACCATAGAGAATTGTGGCATCAGAGAATTCGATTCTGACCGTATTTTGACGATTGGAGGTCATGGTCACCTCATTTGGGAATTAAGGGTCAAAGATCAACAGTTGCTACTAAAAACAATCGAAACAAGGTTATTCAGGCACAAATGTTATTAAAACACTTCGGAGATGACATCTGCTGACAAAATGCTATGCTGCTATGTGCATTTAAAGGAATAGACAACATTTGGCAAACGTAAACTGCAACTGAAAGAACAATCCAAACAGTGCCCAAAAATATTTTTTTCCTATTTTTGAGATTCTTTGTAACGAAGAAAAATACTCTCAAACATTGGGAAAATGACCAGATGTGTTGAATGAAGGGAGCCACCATCTTTATGCCATCTTTATGGTTTAACCAATGAGCGGCCGATTGATATTCACGGGACAACTAGCTCATGACGTCAAAGGGCCTCTCTGCTGTTAGAGAGCAAACATGGCAGCAAGTGATTTTCAACTTTTTCCAAGGGTCCGACGCCTTGCATTTCCGGGAGTTTTAACCTGACTGATGACAATGGCTGGCTGGGCTAAACCATGCTTTCATCTACGCTGATTGGGAGCAGTGTAGAGGGATACAAGAAGTGTCAGGCGTGTTCGAGCCCTTGAAGACGATCTACCGTAGAAATCGGTCGAGGATGCATGTACCGTAGAAGCCGGCCGGGTCGCGAATTTCGTTTAATCGGCTCTGTGAGATGTCCTGTTAGGAAACGATCAGACGAGCACATGTGCAAGTGCTGACATTAGCTGACAAGGATTTATTCCATAAACTTTCTCAGGTAAATTTTCTCGCACGCTAGATATTTGGGTGGGTGTTTAACGGCCGTGTCATGCTGAACAGTTTCTTTCGGTAACAGTTCAACGGTGAGAAAAATCTCCGGACAATCTTTTTCCGGAGAAACGGCCCTCCAGCTGAGGCAGATTTAGTTTCATTTTCTGGCTGAGTGCCGGTCTTTGTTGGGGCTCGATTCTTTGAATTGGTAACACAGAAATCTCAGTGAGTTACTGCCGAATTATGTTGACGCATGTTGGCGTAGTCATCAGCTGAAAAGTATTGGCCTATAATGAAAGCATATTATATCAGACAACTCGATGCTGTGTTTTTTTGACACTTAGACAGTCTAGTCCAGACTGGCCGACAGATCAAACCCGATTTCTCAACAACAAGGATAAGATCATTGTTATTATACAAATATCAGTCGGTATTTACAGAGTACACAATATAAGGATGTATAACCACACCTGCTGGTCTATTGGGCTGCGATTATTCCAGTGCAAGGCAAACTGTGCGTGTCCTCCCAGTTCACTGCAGTGTTCTGTGGCCCTGTGACGTCACTAAACTTGCCGTAATAGCGGCGCCCTTACAAGCCACAGAATTTATCATCAACGGCTTCTTACTCGGTTGGAAAAAATTGCAAAATTGAAATAAAAATCGTTTTGGACATTCCTGGAATAGTTCTTTCATTTGCAATATACGTTTATCAAAGGTTGTCTATTCCTTTAAATGTTCAAAATACAACACAAAGACTGCTTTAGCAACACTATTCCAATGATTACTTTTACTACCTATGCCTTCTGGCTTGCGCTCTATGATGCCAGCAATAAGTAATACTTGTCATCACCGCCTTCGTTATTAATGCACCCGCCTTCACATTTGCAGAGGGTCATGTATCGGACATCGGCACGGTTGCGTTTGCACCTTCCCGTGCATGCCTTGAGTCAGCCGCAATGTATGAGAATGGCATATGCCATAGAAGTGTCACTGAGAGTGGTCCATAGCGGTTGTGACGTATTGGTGCCAGCTCCACTCACTGAAGTCAGGGATTTCCTGCTGTAGTGAAGCGACCCGACTCCAGTAGAAACTCGCTTGCAGTAGCGCTCGTTTCACATACTGCAACAGCACGGCTTGGGAGGAGGGATGTTTTCCAGCTATCTGGTTGCAGTAGTGAAGAGGTGATGCTTGGCCTCATTGACACTAGCTGCACCACATCCCCTGCTGTACATTAGTACGATGTAGCTGTCTATCAGGGTGTGCACAACTCCGAACACTTAAAATTCCAGGAGTTTTCCAAGAGTTATTTACCAGATTCCAGGAGTCCCTGTATAGAATTCTAAATCATAATGTATTTTTTTTACGCTTGAAGAACATTGTTCGACTGACTCGAAGGAATAAAGGATCTCATCAAAATTAGATTTCAACAGAGTTTATTCATTTTTTTTACAAGCAAAATGGTATCCATTTGCAGTACCCAATTATTCTTTCGAGATTTCAACATTTGTCTACTACTGTCTTATAGAAATGAATTTGGACTACATGGACTTCAGTTTCAGTAGATTTTCATCCAGTTCTTTCTGAACTCATTGAAGCTCTCCTGCCTTTTTCTGTGCTGAGGCTCGAAGGCTATTTGATTTGGCAACGAATGTTAGATCCCTTTTTTTTTTCTTCTTTTTTCTTTTCTTTTTTCATACCATTTACGGCGACGAACTCGTGAACTTTTGAAGAAACATTCGATGACTACGTTCAGTTTTATATCTATATAGCGAAACCACAAATGTTAATTTTCCAGGAGTTTCAAGGAGTAATCTTGTTTTTCCAGGATTTTCCAGTACTAGAAATTACATTTTCATTTTTCCAGGATTTTCAAGGAGTTTCAAGGAGTGTGCGAACCTTGTCTAGAAGCTCCATATGCACGGACTCGAGAGTGTGCAGGATCATGCGCGAGAGCCACTAGTGTGTTGGTGAGGTCCGATATGCTTGTACAGGCTGCCCACGCGGTCTTTTTGCCACATTCAAGAAACTGTGAATTCGTCTTGCACCCCGTTAAGCTTTGAAAGAGGGGTAGTGCCAAGGACTTTGACGGACCAAGATCGGAATAGAAGGTTTGGACTGGAATGCCACAATAATTTTTCCGGTACCCCTAAAATCCCGAAGTATGAATGGCTTCTTAACAAATTAGAACAAAATGGAGCCGTTCTCATTCATCAGTACACAGATCTCAAAGACTGACATGGGCGGAAAGCTCCTCCTGTGTACCCGTTTTGACCTCCCAATACTTCAACCGTGCAACCATTCAGAGGCGGACACCAGGGTCCTCCTGCATCTAGCACATGCCACGGAGGAGGGTCATACAACAGCCTATGTTCGCACGATGGACATCGATGTCCAGTCTTTGGAGACCCTCGGTCTATCGGAACTCTTGGTGGGCTTCGATACTGGAAAAAAATATTGTGACATTTCAGTCCATACCATTTGTTCCGATCTCGGTCCGTCAAAATCCTTGGCACTACCCCTCTTCCACAGCCTAACTGGGTGCGACCAGACTTCAAAGTTTCTTAAGAGCGCAAGCCAGAAGGTATAGATACTAATAATCATTGGTATATTGTTGCTAAAGTGGTATTTGTATTGTATTTCGAACATTTAAATACACATAGCGGCGTAGCGGCATAGTTATAGCATTTTGTAAACAGATGTCATCTCCGAAGTATTTTAATAAAAATTGTTGCTGAATAATCTTTGTTCGATTGTTCTTATTGGTAACTGTTGATCTTTGACCCCAAAATGGGGTGACCTCAAATCTTCGAAATAAGATTGGAATCGGATTCTCCGAATGCCACAAACCTCTATGGTATTATTTGTGATTCTTTTGATGTTTTACCTACAATTGACCTCTGGTTCGGATGACCTCTTTCGCGACTCTCAATCGAAATATTGCACCAAATCGCCAAAATAAGGCCCGATTCGGGTTACTCAACCCCAGAAACCAATAGAATGAGGCAGTTTATATATCTTGCCCAAAAACTACTGATAATGGCGAATTTGTCCCCAAAATGACCTTTAGGGTGACCTTGAAGGGTGACCTTGACCTCAAATTGTTGAAATAAGATCACAATCAGATTCCCCGACCCCCAAAATCACTTATAAATGTTATTATTCATATTTCTAGCCCTTTTAGTTATTTAACTACATGTACGATTGACCTCTAACCCGGGTGGCGACCATATTGAATTTCGCCAATATGGCGGCCCTAGGGGGCGCCCATCTTGGCGCCCATCCAAAATCGAAATAGTAGGGTATGGGTAACATATGGGCCAAATTTGGTGCTTTTGGAAGAATGTGAACCAAAAAATCCCTAACAGCCCTGACCATGCTGACTATAAAGCTGACATGACCTTATTTAATGCACGAATGGTAGCGAAATAAAAATATTCACAAAGATTATATCTCCCGTTGAATAATACCCGCCGGAACTAATCCATATGAAAGTGTACCTGTTTGCCCAGCTGCAGAGTTTATGACGACATTACTGCCAACTTCTCATCCGAGTAGCGTTGCCTTCACCGCATATATAAAGCTGGAGTCGATCAAGAACCTACAGCCAGTCTGAATTGACACTCGAACTGTTCACATATTTATGCTGTCATTCTTGTCATCAGCCCAAATTCGGACTGTGAGCATCATATTCCATCACGCATTCATTCGCACACAATATAAATATAGCTGCGAAAAACTGGGTAATATGAAAGTACTCAAGAGTACTATTGTCTGGAACAGTAATGGATGTGCAATACACAATCAGAAGCATGAGTGCTGCTAGCTTTACCTGATTGCCTCGTAATCGTATGCAATGGATACCAATTTGTTGTATGTTCTGGTCAATAGAACTGTAGAAATCCCCATCGTTCTTAGAAATTTAATTTACACGTGCCTTACAAGTTAAATTTAGAACTTTCGAGCGTGTTTTCAGCTCCAAATGTGCTCCATTCCAAAGTGTGCTCAACTCCAAGTGTGCTCAACTCCAAGTGTACGCACAACTCGATCGTACAAACCAGACCTATTAAATTCGGGCCAAATTCACAATCACGATTTAGTGAATTGGCACGGACAATTGACAAACATGAATTGCAGGCAAGCACCTAAAAGGTGCGTGGACCCCTCAGCCTGCTTTTTTTTAGTCAAGTAGGATCAGGGCTGCATCTAGAGCCAATTTAGTTTCAGAAAACAAATGGGTGCCCAAAACTCAAATGAAACAAAAAACAAAAGTGTTGTTGTTCAATACTCCTAGAAAAAACTTCTGGGAGCCTCAATATCGATCCGATTGCATAGCTGGGTATTGAATTTCATGTTAATAAACCTCTGTTTTGTGACTGATCATAGGCTCTTTGCGCCGAAATTCACTTAAAAAAGTGGACGCTCAATAATGAATTATGAAAAGGAACTGGGATTTTGGGATCAGAACCGGCAAGAAATCCCTGGATACCGTATATAACAGACTTCGGTTTCACGTGAGTGATGTGCTGGGATTACAGCATGCAAGAAAGTGTAGCTCTGTTAGTGGCAATTTATGCATTGCACAAGTGTGATAACAAGTAAACACACTGATTGACACAGGCCCACCCTTATCATTATTTGGGGGGGGGGGGGGCATAAGCTCCAGGTATGCAAACTGGTTCAAAATTGCCCAGAGTCAGGCTAAAAATGGGTTCTCCTAATCACTCGTTTTAAATAATTTCCAAGGTACAGTAACATGTTTGGTGACAAAAATTGAAGCATTATGTTGTACCAGTTGAATGTGTGGACACAAATATGGTTCATGCAAAAGTTTTAGGATAAATCATATGATGTAGAATAGAATGATTTAATAGCAAAATTAAAGAAAAATGTTGTCCTTCATTCAATGAAAATCTTGAATGGACCAGGCTTTCCTGTATCAGGGAACCTTCAAAATTCATACTGAAACATGCAACCAAGGGTTCCCGATGGGCATAGATAAAAGTGCAAAAGCTAAGCCATCAATAAATGATAATTAAATTTTTTTTTAAAAATCATGAAATCATCACAGCCATCTGAAAATCTAATCATTTCATCAGGCAACATTCAGGAAGCTCTCACCAAAGTTTGGTCAGGCTCGACTTCATAGATCTGCAGATATTCAGCGGACAAGAACATGTTGACGGACGGACAGACGGACGGACGGACGGCCATCTGAAAATAAAAAAATTTCATCAGGCAACATTCAGGAAGCTCTCACCAAAGTTTTGTCAGGCCCGACTTGATAGATCTGCAGATATTCAGCGGACAAGAACATGTTGATGGGCATAGATAACAGTGCAAAAGCTGAGCCATCAATAAATAATAAAAAAAAAATTAAAAATCATGAAATCATCATAGCCATCTGAAAATCTAATCATTTCATCAGGCAACATTCAGGAAGCTCTCACCAAAGTTTTGTCAGGCCCGACTTGATAGATCTGCAGATATTCAGCGGACAAGAACATGTTGATGGGCATACCCTTACCGAAATCTGCAGGTTGCGGCAAGGTTGCCGCAAGCTTGCGGCAAGCTGGCCGCAACCTAATCAGTGTGCCAGAACTGTTGGGGAGAGTATGCCGCTAGCGGCAATCTCAATTGGTGATTCCACAGTGTGCCGGTACTGGCAAACAGTATGCGGAGAGTGCGCCAGAAGAATATAAAAGTTTGCCGCTAGCGGCGCACAGTGCGCAGGCAGTTTGCCAGAGCCAAACTGTGGGCCGCTAGCGGCGCACAGTGCGCCGGGAGTGTGCCGGAATCAGAGTATGCCGCTACCGGCACACTCTGTATGGAATGGACTGCACTGAAGATTTAGCCAGCTGTTATTAGTTAACCCAGTTAACTGTTGACCCCTAATTTTCAATCTGGATAGTAAACTATCCAAACTGTACCAGGGTAGGAATACATCACAGAAGGAACTATACAAAATTAGTGTACCACACTGTACCACATAGTTGAAGTTATAGTTATTAGGGGAATGTTCTCAGAATGAACAATTAATTCTGAGACAAAATTTCATTGTAGGATTCTAATGTACCTACATGTAGTATAACCTTTCCTATCATTGGACTACTTTTGGTGCACATGAATACATATGTAATTCGGTTCAGGACTTTCAAATCTGGCAGTTGGTGAGAATGGTGGGAGAATATGTTTGCAACCATGAGGAGTTGTTCCTGTTAACTTAGGCCTGCATAATTTATACTATTTCCTGGTCATACATGATACAGATTTGTGTGGTAAGTCTGTTTGAATGCAAAGTAACAGTTTGATTATGGTTTAGGCCAGTAATTTTGTAGACAATTTGTAGTTTTCTCTGCCATGTTGATCAATGTGTTCTTTCCTTCATTCATTGTCTGTTTAGATTTCATTGCATGACAGATCTTATGTACAACAGTTTGAGTGGAGTGATTTGTACCATTCATGTGGAGGTCAGGATGATGTCATTCTGACCACCACCATGAAAATATTGATAAGCCCAGAAGTTATTGGAACAGTGCGCGGTGAGTTTGCCGGAAGAGTGCGCGGTGAGGTTGCCGGAAGAGTGCGCGGTGAGGTTGCCGGAAGAGTGCGCGGTGAGGTTGCCGGAAGAGTGAGTTTGCCGGAAGAGTGCGCGGTGAGGTTGCCGGAAGAGTGCGCGGTGAGGTTGCCGGAAGAGTGCGCGGTGAGGTTGCCGGAAGAGTGCGCGGTGAGGTTGCCGGAAGAGTGCGCGGTGAGGTTGCCGGAAGAGTGTGCCAGAAGGCTGCCGGAATACATAAGCAGTTTGCGGCCAGCTTGCCGCAATCTGTATAGTGTGCCGGAAAGCTCATTTGCATGTGAAAAACTCTGTTGCGGCAAGGTTGCCGCAAACTCTCCGGCACACTGTGCGCGGTGAGGTTGCCAGAAAGTTTGCGGCAAGCTTGCCGCAACCAGTGTGCCAGAAGAATATTATTTCGGTAAGGGTAGATAACAGTGCAAAAGCTGAGCCATCAATAAATAATAACAAAAAAATTAAAAATCATGAAATCATCATAGCCATCTGAAAATCTAATCATTTCATCCGGCAACATTCAGGAAGCTCTCACCAAAGTTTTGTCAGGCCCGACTTGATAGATCTGCAGATATTCAGCGGACAAGAACATGTTGATGGGCATAGATAACAGTGCAAAAGCTGAGCCATCAATAAATAATAAAAAAAAAATTAAAAATCATGAAATCATCATAGCCATCTGAAAATCTAATCATTTCATTAGTCAACATTCAAGCTCTCACCAAAGTTTGGTCAAGCTCGACTTCATAGATCTGCAGATATTCAGCGGACAAGAACATGTTGACGGACGGACAGACGGACGGACGGATGTACGTACATGGCAACGACAAGACCCCACAGCCCTATGGGTTGAGGGGTAATAGGCCAAAATACTTTGAAGCTAAATTAATTGCCAAATTATGCGACAAATATTTTCTCATTATCAATACTGAAATGTAAATGTTGCTGAGAAAGGAATTCTGACGAAATGTTCTCCTTCAGCTCAAGTTGCAAGCGAATCCGATGATGGGCTGTAAACAGCACAAACAATGATTCAGTTCAAGGACGTAAATACAGTATGGTCTGGTACTTGCCAATGAATCAAACCAAGTTTTTCCCCCACGTCGACGGTCGTCCACTTCACACGTCTGCTTATCATCACGGGCAATGCCGACACTAAAATCCCACCAGAAGGAAACCACCCTTGTACCAAAAACATTGTCCACTAATTCACGAGCAGTGTAAACAAAACAAGGTAAAATATTCGACTGGCGATACCATTAAAATACAGGCTTTCGACTAATTCATCTAAATATACAAACGTTTTTAGTTGGTTTTATCCCTTCGGAGTTAAAAAATGTGAACTTGTGGATTTTATTTCCTTTGACCGCATCACTCGTTGGCTGGCCTAATCACACTCATAAGCTGGCCAGATGGCTCTGCGCAGTTATTGGGTCAGGGGTCAGTCGGCTACAGTGCGTGTATCAGTGTTGGCAAGCAGTCAAATTTGCTGTACGACAACAGAGTCTGGGAATAGGGCTTTGCCCTGTTCCAGACAAAAATGAAGGATCTGACTGTTCAAACATGATTCAGACATACCGGTACGTATTTCCTCAAAACAATAAAACTTGATCCGTCGCAGGTTTGTCCAACATTAGATCTCATTTGACCTCCAACGCCAAAGAGGAGGCACGAAGTGGCTACTGATCATTCTATTTCATGATTCTTGAGGCTCTGTACGATGCACTTCAAATGCGCTATTTGTATTTATATTCCCGACAGTGCTTCAAAATTACTGTAATTCGGAATGTTCGTTCCAAACTAAGAAATGTCATATGCTATGCCTTCTAATCCGGCCCACCCATAAGCAGTTGCAAATTGCGGCGGTACCGAAAGCGACCTTTTGTTATGATTGTCAACTCCGTCCATTTTTATCTCATCTGTCAGTAGTATGGAAATGTGAAATCTCTTAGCATCCGTGGTGAGATAATCAGGGTTGATGAACGAAGCGAAAATGACCTTTGACCATTGACCTTGAATTTCCATCGCCCCTTGGAGAGGTCATTTGACTGGCGGGTGGATGCAAAACTAAGACTTACAGCCGGAAATTCATCAAATTGCCAAATCAGCTGTTCCAGGATATGTTGCCACGACAGTACCTTGGACTACCCGAAGATGCTCAAGGATGGACCAGAACGAATGGATGGTCATTGCACACTGACAAGAGCGAATATTGCTGACGATGCGTCTGATACACGGACAATAGCCTAATAAATTATAATCAAATTCAGGGCTGCGCACTATCCAACAAATTATCGGACTATTTGCGTATACGGCAACGGAATTAAGCCTGCCATAAAGTAATGCGCTGCAGGGAGACAATTCTTCCGTGACTGCAGTACCGGTTAACAAAGAATATTGGCAGTTCGTTGCAAATTACTGATGCTGTCACTGTTCATATCAATCGAAATAATCACAAGATCTCTTCCCATGTGTAGATATGAATTTGTTTGCCTTTTATTGCATTTACGGTGAAGTAATTACAATTCATGTGAAATTCCCACGCACATTTTCCGGACTCCATGCTGGTTCTAAATCTTAACCATCACGTATAGTCTGTCCAGGGCTCTCAAGGAGAGGCGAGCGATCACTCGCGCGCGCCTCTTGCTCGCCTGAAATAAAAAAATGGCGAGTGGTTCACCACTCGCCTGTTTTCGTCGGTCAGAATAAAATTTAATGACATCTTCAGCTGTTGCTGTCAAGTTCTTGGCTTCCAAAATATCTTGTTGTTCATCATTCATGTCATTGGCATGTTTCATAGGTCAGAATAAAGTTTAATGTCATCTTCAGCTGTCGTAAAATTCTTGGCTTCGTAAAGATCCTGTTGTTCATTAATTTCGGAAGGCTTCCCGCCATTTCCGCTTCATGTGTTTGTGCAAAAAGTATAACCCTGTGTCGGAACGAAATTACAGATCCGTTATGGGTAGACTGGTTGCCTCCCTTGTATTTCCATACAGACACGTTTTGAGACGTGGGTTATGATTTCCACAAATATAAAATCCGTCAAGCACCACAGCTCTAACCACCATGGCATCACGCCATTTTAAACATAGTTTCCGATTTTGTTTAAGATAACATCACTCTGTTTTAAACATTAGTTTCCGATTTTGAATTTCTCTCGCTGTTAAGCGGACTTTCGTCCCACGATCAAGTCCATGCTTTTTACTGCTCTCACACAATTCCGGTGGGTGTCAAGCACGCCTTTTCGTTCCTGACAATTTTGTCACTGTTAGCAGGCTGTTAGCGGAAAATTGCACGATGTCGAATCCGAAAGGAAAGCCGATAGAACTATCAACGTACCTAAAAGGGGAGAGGAACCTACATCAGTGTTCCGAATTAAAGAAGACTACAACACCGTTCTGAACCGTGCATATGTGACCCACATATTCTGTAATGTACTTATAGAAGTAATTTTAGCAATTCACTCGCCTCAGGGATTTCTCAGGCGAGTGATAAAAGCACTCGCCTCACTCGCCTGAGCTTAAATGCAGGCGAGTGACGAATCACTCGCCTTCATTTTGCTCCTTGAGAGCCCTGCTGTCTGTTCATCTTCAATAATTCTGAAAGTCACGATGAGCGCAGAGAAGGACTCACTTTCTGAGAAAGGAAAGCCGATTTCAGTTTTCAATTACGGGAATCTATTTGGATTCTGGTTAAATTTGACGAAAAACGAGTATTAGCATAGGTGAATTGTAAACACATCCATCTCGGCTCCCACAGGTTGGTTGTCATGTTATGTGTGCATAAAATGTGTACTAAGCAAACTGCGTGTTGTTGTTGTTCTTTCTCTCATCTGATTGCGTAAAGTCCGCCATTCCTGGCGACATGTCCTGTAATATCCATTATACCGGATTCTGTGTCCAGTAACCTGACCAGAAGTGCTCTCGATGAACGCTTTAATACGAGATCCTGCACCACCCATGCGATCCTAATATGGTTCATGTAGCCCCATTTGTGTCCATTTTAATGAATTTTTGGAGAGAAGAGATTTGGAGATTTTCACAAGTCCTACTTTTCACGTGAACAGAAGTGGCCTCTTCAAGTTGCCTTGATAATCAAAGGTCAAGGGTTAGAGGTCAGTTACACCCGATTTCCCAACCAAGAAAGCTAAGAGATTTCACCTTTCTATACAACTGGTGTATAGGTTAAAATACTGGACGGGGTGACAATCACAATAAGGGGTCGCTTTCAATTTGTGACTCCGTATAATTTAGGAATTTGCTATTCCGGTTTCCACAAATAGTGGTACACCCTCTCCAATGGCAACAGCAGCTCCCGCATTTCCCAATTGGCGCAGTATACGGTCAACATGGGTGGGCCTGATTAGTGGGCATAACATATAACAATTCTCAGTTTGAAATGAAAATTCAGAATTACAATAGTCTTGGAACAGTTACGTCATATCGGGAATTTAAAAAGGGATCGCATTTGGAGGGCACCGTATAGAGCCTCAAGAATTATCAACTGGAATGGAGAATAATAGTCCCTTCGTGGCGAGCGAGGTAAATTGAAATATACTGCTGGAGAAGCTAGTGGCGGGATCAAGTTTTATTGTTTTGAGAAAACACTTACCGGTATGTCTATAACTCGTGTTTGAATGATCAGATCTTTCATTTTATTACCCAGTTTTTCCCCAGGTATATTTATATTATGTGTGAATGAATGTGTGATAGAATATGATGCTCACAGTCCGAATTTGGGCTGGTGACAAGAATGACAGCATAAATATGTGAACAGTTCGAATGTCAGTTCAGACTGGCTGTAGGTTCTCGATCGACTCCAGCTTTATATATGTGGTGGAGGCAACGCTACTCGGATGAGAAGTTGGCAGTAATGTCGTCATATACTCGGCAGCTGGGCAAACATGTACACTTTCATATGGATTAGTTCCGGCGGGTATTATTCAATGGGAGATATAATCTTTGTGAATATTTTTTTTTTCGCTACTATTCGTGCATTGAATAAGATCATGTCAACTTTAAGGAACAACAGCTCAACAATTTAACCAGTGCTAGAGCTCTATTATTTTCCTGAAACATGTCTTTCCGTAACCAGATATGCATGTACCCATGCCCACATCAAAAAAGACAGTGTCTGTATAATATGCTTCTTTTACCTGATCTCCTTCTCCAAAGCGATTCACTCCGGCATGCCTGGAGCAAACCCATCGTTGATATTGTTGAGGGTGTGTTTGCTCGAGTCGACGAATGCATTTCTGTCGAAGAGGTAGGCAGATGATCAAGTCTCCTTTCTCAATGACCTCCTTGATGAGGACTTCTACTGAACAGTCCATGAGACCTCTACAAATAGTGAATTGTTTTGTTTCTGGTCAGTATGCCTACCAATTTAAATCATTCAAATTGCCACTCTTATGCAAATTTTAACAAAACTATCTCCCTTAAGTGGATCATTTCCGGGTGATCAACCCGTCAAGTTTTAAGAGAACAAGCGTTCTGAGAACCCCAACATCTCGCCTTGCGGGGTCATCCGCCGAAGGTGCAGCAGTATTGAAAGCATACATGTAGAGCAAACAATAAGGTCTGGAATAGGTGATGTGGTACAGACAATAATGTCTGGAATAGATTATCTGGGACAGACAATAACATCAGCCCCATGTAGGATTCCTGGTATATAAGTTAATCCCATGCAGGATGAATAGGTCAGTGCCGTCGGATTACTGGTGCATAGAGCAGTCCAGTGTGAGATTACTGCTGGATAGGTCAGTCCCGTGTGAGATTACTGCTGGATAGGCTAGTCCTGTGTAGGATTACTGCTGGGTGGACCAGTCCCATGTGTTATTACTGATGGATAGACCAGTCCCCTGTGGGATTACTGCTGGAGAGTCCAGTCCCAAGTGGGATTACTGCTGGATAGTTCAGTCCCAAGTTTGATTACTGCTGCATCTATAGATGAGTCTCGTATGGGATTAATGCTGGATAGGACAGTCCCGTGTGGGATTACTGATGCATAGGCAGTTCAGTGTGAGATTACTGCTGCATACGGCAATACTGTGTGGGATTATGGCTGGGGAGGCCAGTCCCATGTGAGATTACTGCTGGATAGGCTAAAACTGTGTGGGATCACGGCGGGATAGGTCAGTCCCATGTAGAATTAATGGCTGGATAGGTCAGTGCCATGTGGGATTACTGCTGCATATTGCAGTCCAGTGTCATATTACTTCTGGATAGGTCAGTCCCATGTGAGATTACTGCTGCATAGGCCAGTCCTGTGTGGAATTACTGCTGGATAGGCCAGTCCCATGTGGGATTACTGCTGGATAGGCCAGTCTGGTCTGCGATTACTGCTGGATAGGTCAATCCCATGTGGCATTACTGCTGGATAGGCCAGTGCCATTTGGGATTACTGCTGGATAGGTCAGTCCTGTGTGAGATTACTGCTGGATAGGCCAGTCCCAAATGGGATTACTGCTGGATAGACCAGTTCGGTCTGGGATTACTGCTGGATAGTTGAGTTCCGTATGGGATTACTGCTGGATAGGTCAGTCTCATGCGGCATTACTGCTGGATAGGCCAATGCCATTTGGGAATACAGCTGGATAGGTCAGTCCCGTGTGGGATTACTGCGGGAGAGCTGTGACCTAGGAAAACATGAAACATGTCCACCAAGTTTTATAATCATCCCACGAAAGGTTCAACAAACTTTCCATGTACAGATCTACATGTAAATTTTTGCCCAACAAAAACCTTATCAATGGAAAGGTACAAAGTCTAAAATGCAATAATTAGGACAACAATTCATATTTAATGTCATATTTCTTAAATAGCACATGCACATCGTCGAATCATATTGAACTTGGGTAGCAAGTGTCAAACTCATCCAATGAAAGCTGACAGCTTCAGAAAACCTTCCATGTACAGGTGTACATCTATACATGTACATTATTATTGGCAGATTACTTAGACAAAACCCTCAGTATGAACAAAAAATAATATTTCATCTCCTAAATAGCACAGGTACATCTTCTAATCATAAGAAACATGTGTACCAAGTTTCATAATCATTCAATGACAGCTGACAACTGTAGCAAACTGTGGTGTACAGATGTACATGTGCACTTCAGCTAAACGCAAAACTCCATCATTTGCCATAATTTGGAGAAATATTAATATTTCATCTCCAAAATAGCATAGGTACATTCTCTAATCATAAGAAAAATGTGTACCAAGTTTTGTAATCATCCAATGAGAGCTGACAACTGCAACAAACTCACCATGTACATGTACAGTTATACATGTAGAGGCCTACATGTACATGTACAATTTACCTAAACAGAAAACGCATTCATTTGCCATAATTTGGAGAAAAATTAATATTTCTTCTCAAAAATAGCACAGGTACATCCTCTAATCATAAGAAACATGTATAATCATCCAATGAGAGCTGACAACTGCAGCAAACTCACCATGAACATGTACATGTATACATATAGAGGCCTACATGTAAAATTTACCTAAACAGAAAACTCATTCATTTGCCATAATTTGGAGAAAAATTAATATTTCTTCTCAAAAATAGCACAGGTACATCCTCTAATCATAAGAAACATGTGTACCAAGTTTCATAATCATCCAATGACAGCTGACAACTGCAACAAACTTTCTAAGTACAGATGTACATGTGCACTTCAGCTAAACGTAAAACTCTATCATAGGGATTTTAACATTGGAGCACCCCAGGGGTAGTACCCCCAGGTGAAATACCCACCCCCCATATTTTTTTTATTTTTCTAGATTTTTTTTAATTTGCTAAACCAAAAACCTTATCATTTCCAAGCAGGGGACACCGACACCGACTACGACATCCTCTTTCCCCCCTCACAATATCTCCCCTTTACTTCGTATTAAGGCGAGATAAAAACGTCAACAAATTTCTTATTTTTCTCTACATGCTCGCCAACCAACAATCCAGTCTACAATTTGGTGATAAAATACAAAATGAAATAGGCATTCGGAAAACTCGTATGTCTCTGCCTGCAGAATCAGAAAATGTAGCATAACTGAATTATGGAAGATTTCAATGATTTTGTTCAGTTAAGAAGCTATAATTACAAGCATCTGGTCCATCATTCATAATTCAGTCGTCATCCGTTAAAGAATATCCGCATCCATAATCCAACGACCTAATCCATGTAACAGTATTAGCACCAAATTCAAAAAGACAATCATATAGTATACATAAATATAGGCTTGTGTCCTGCAAGAGAGAAGCGGTCAACAGTTTTCAATGATGCCGGCAAGACATGATGTTCCAAAAATATCAAATCCGTATCGAGTAATAGACAAAAAGGGTCATAACTCTGTAAAATAACGGCCGAGACGAAGAATGTTTTGCAGGCTTGTAGAATACAAGTAGATGAATAAGTTTCCAAAATTTGGTACCTGTATTGAGCATAGTTCTTCAGATATAACTGGTTACATTCAAGCATATCCAAGATTATTACACCCGAAAAGGGGCATAACTCCATAAAATAAGGGCTGACATGATGCTTTTTTTTAGACGCTTCTGGAATACAACTAGATAAATAAGTTTCCAAACTTGAGCAGCTGTACCGAACATGGATCTGCAGATATAACTTGAACATTCAACTACAGATCACAAAATTGGAGATTATTAGATCTGAAAGGGGCATAACTCCATAAAATATGGGACGAGACAGCTAATTTTTGTAGGCATCTAGACTACAACTGGTTAAAAAAGTTTCCTCACAATCTGGTACATGTAGCTGTACCAAACACAGTTAATTATATATAACTGGTTACATTCAAGCATATATCACAAAATCAGATAACTCTGTAAAATAAGGGCCGGGGCGAGTAATTTTATGTTGGCTTCTAGAATACAACAATATAAATAAGTTTCCAAAATATAGTAGCTATATCGAACACAGTAGTTGGTTATATTTAACCATACAGGACAGAAATAGAAATTAATATATCTGTAAAGGGGCATAACTCTGTAAAATATGGGCTGAGGGGAGCCACTTTCGACAGGCGTCTGACTTAGCACTAGATAAATAAGTGGGTGGTTATGCCTCGAGCAGTTTTGCCTAAAATGTGGTAACGGATGGACGAACATGGTGACGACAATACACCAAGGCCAAAATGGCCAGGCAGAGGGGTAAAAATTGGAACTGTAGACAGGAAAATGTTCCAGATATAGACCGGACAAGGACAGACGGAAATCGCCATCACATGATATGTCCGCCTTTTTTGGCGGGTGTATACAACGAAATCATGGTATTTGGTCTGCCTCGTGAACTCATTGTAATCTACAGATTGGTAATTGCAAGGGCTCTCCCAGGGTTGTAGTCCACTCGGCAGTATCGATTCGGCTCTATTTTACTCAGTTCACATGATGCAGAGGAGAGATCAACTTTTAAATGGGTTTGTGCAGCTCCATTCTTAGTCGTCCCACAATGCCCCAGTGTCTTTTCTATGATGATACATGTATGTACACACGAACAATTATTTCTGGCCATGATAGGTGTTCATAATTATATTTTGGACCAGTGGAAATTTTGCCATATTTTGCAATACACACCACCAGTTTACGTGGAACATTGTGTAAAATTGCCAAGGAAAACTGGGTCGTGTGTACCAGACCTACGTAACTCAAAGTACAATGTTGGTTCATGCAAATTGTATTAAACCACTGCAGTGATTTGTTAAAAAAGATGGATATTATATATTTGGTCTGTGCAAAAGAATTATTTTTTTTTTTTCAAAAAAGTGCAGTGCTTCTTATTTGAAAACAGCAGGATACCCAAGAAAACTCATACAACAGACGTTGTACGAAAAAGAGTGTGACGTTCGAGCGGTCAGAAAACGTCTATCTTTGCGGTGTACACGAGACTTGAGGCGGCCTGGTCTCAGGCCCCTGTGACAAATTGTCAGGCTGATGTGAACGCAGTCTCGTATGACTGGAATTGGCCAACGAGGAAGGTCCGATTCAACCTGTCACCTTGTCTGGATCGAGGAGGTAGGATGGGGGGACCTGTAGAAACAACCAAGGCAATAATAAAGTAATAATATTGTATTCTGCAATGTACACAGCTCTGTACGCGCACAATACCTGTAATAAAGATCCCTACTCTAGAGGTAGTTATCGTTAAGTGTTATCTTTATCTTAAAGAGAAAGACTAATAATATACAATATATACAAGAGACCCTATCTATGACGCGTCACGGCCCACTCGTCCAGACTGGCTCTCATCGTGGTATGGTACGGCGTCTCTGGTTCCTCTCCGGTCGTAGGCGTAGCCCCGGATTGTATGGAACGTCTACCGTGTCTAAGGTTACACGGCCCAGTTCATCTAAGCGTTGTTAATCGTCTCTGGAATCTTCTCCGTATCACTGCCTCTCCTGGCAGTAGCCCTTCGGCGGCGTCGGTCTGTACAGCACACCACAGCGTCTTCGGCGGCAGCCCCTTTCGGCTCGGCAGACCTCACGTCTTCGGCGACCCGAATTCGGCGGCCCGAATTCGGCGACCCGTCTTCGGCTCGGCAGACTTCACGTCTTCGGCTCGGCCCGAATTCGGCGACCCGTCTTCGGCTCGGCACACTTCTCGTCTTCGGCTCGGCCCGATTTCGGCGACCCGTCTTCGGCTCGGCAAACTTCTCGTCTTCGGCTCGGCCTGATTTCGGCGACCCGTCTTCGGCCCTCACGGCGTTGACCCAAGGACGAGTTTATAGGCTCAGATTGTCTGCATATATATGTGGTAATAATGCCCTGGTCTCGGAGGTGTATTATTACCTTACAATGTAATGTCAATTAATACCAATGATTTGTAATAGTATTCAAGACTTGCAGCAAAGCATAATTCGAACCCTGCGGCAGTGTAAATATGTACAATGGATGTAAGCTTGTGTTATCAGTTACTCCTAGCCGAGGCCTGTGAGTAACTAGTGTAGGTGATTGTGATTAGATCTATTCCGTCCCTAAGGCCGACGATCTGGTGTCTGTGTGTGAGTATATGTAATCATGTAACATGGTATTTGTGTGATGGGCTGCAATGTGGGATATTTGGTGCTCTGTATTCCCCGTTGATGGACATCTCGTCTTCAGATACTGTGCGTGTTAGTATCTTATCCCCGTCTGGCGGTTCGTCTCGTCATCAGATACTGTGCGTGTTAGTATCTATTATCCCCAAGCTATGGCTTAGCTCTCGGCTTTCCAACCCTTCGGCAGATGGTTCGGCGCTGTTTCGGCAGTCAATTCGGCACTTTCGGCACTTTCGGCGCTTTCGGCACATTCGGCGCATTTGCGGCGATCCTGTCTCTGTGCTCTTCCGCACGATGTGCACCCGCCGATCGTCTGGGACAGAATCCCGAACGTCCATTTCTCCGCGTCTTATATAGGCTCTGGCTCCCATAATCCTTTGCGTGCCCAAACATGGCAGCCCCCATACAACGAAAGTGTAGACTCAGGCGGTGTTGGATTTCGTGTCAGATCAACAGAGTTCGACTTCTCTCGCCCGGTTTCGATGCAAGATGCGTGTCAGGGATATTTACACTTCCCTCGCTGAAAGTTTCAGCGCACAGTTAATACAGGTAAGTCGAATATCCACCATTGTCGGTCCATTCACAATGCTATTTACACTGTCAGCATTAGAACGAAAATAACATTCTCCAGGTCACGGGCATTTTCGTCACACTACCCACGCCTTCGAAAACACGACGCCCTCGTCGTGGAGCTCGGCTCAGCTACCAATCACAGGTGAGTAGAATTTACACGCAGCCTTTATCCGAATGTGTAGATAGTCCACAGTATAATAACAAAGGCTTCAATACGGCAGAATTACATCAGACGTTCCTCCCAGCGGTCTGCTGGGTCGTCACTGAAGGAGGAGACATCAGGTCCCCGCTTTACGGCGCTAACCAAACACTGCCGAATTACATTAATCCCGATAACGCGCGGGGCGTCTAATCTCTCGACCTCGGGTCGTCCGCCGCGGTTCTGTCTCGGCCTCGGCCGGGGGTAAAGCTTCCATGTCGAGATCCAATGGTGATGCAGACTGCAAATCAACCTCGAAATCGGCAAATCTCCGTGGTCGCCGTATCTCACGCCCGCCCCGGGTCAATCGAGGTCGCCGGTCAACAGTCGGCGTTCTGACGACAGTCGATGGTTCCATGGGGTAAGGAAAGATAGCCCCATGTCCGACGCTATCATCTGATTCTACATCTCCATCGTCGCCAGACGTTTCTTCTGACTCACTGGTGGACATCTCACGAGCATAGAAAGGCTTCAGTTTGTCATGGTGAACAACCCGGAGACCTCCGTCCTCATCCGCAATGCGGTAGGTCACGTCTGTGAGAGCTTCCTTTATCACGTATGGTCCTGCCCAGCGGTCTCGTAGTTTTCGATTCTCTCCACGTCTGGGAGCAGAAATGTACAGGTAAACCTGGTCTCCAGGTTTGTACTTTTGCGGAAAGGCCTTGCTATCATATACCCTCTTCTGGCGCCGCAGGCTCTTCCCAGTCACTTCTCGGGCGTTACGATGAATCTCGTCCATCTCGTCCCGTAGTTCTCCTACCCACTCTGTAGGTTCCACTTGCTGACGTGGAGGAGCTCCCAGTACCAGGTGAGATGGCAGAGAGACTTCTCTCCCGAACACCATCATATTCGGCGAGAATCCTGTCGTCTCATGGGCTGTAGCACGATAGGACATCACTACAAGCGGTATATGCAAGTCCCAGTCGCTTGGATGACGGTCAACACTGGCATGTAGCATTTGGGCTAATGTTCTGTTGAACCGCTCAATCATGCCATTCGACTGGGGGTGGTATGGCGTCGTCCTGGTCTTCCTCATCCCCAAAATTCGGCACATCCCTTTGAAGACTCGGCTCTCAAACTGGCGGCCTTGGTCCGAATGGATCGCCATTGGAACACCGAACTTGGTCACATAGTGTTCCACCACAGCCTGTGCAACAGTAGTAGCTTCTTGGTTGGGCATGGCAACGGCTTCGACCCAACGGGTAAAATAGTCTCCGATGACCGCAATATACTGGTTTCCACTGCCCGTCTCAGGCATTGGCCCAAGGATATCGACTGCAATCCTCTCTCCCGGACAACCAGTCATCTGTCCACTGTGTGGTCCTCGCGGTTTGCGTCCAGCCTGCTTTCTTCTGTTACATACATCGCAGCTTCGGCACCATTGGCGTATGTCCGTCTGCAGGCCAGGCCAGGTATAGGCCTGCCTCACCTTCGCTAAAGTCTTCTTTACTCCGAGATGTCCACCGGTGGGACTGTCGTGGCACTCTCTTAACACTTTACGGCGCAAGGAACGAGGTACTACCAGCAGCCGTCGCTTGACCTTACCACGGTCATCCACCCAACGTCTAACCAGCAGCGAATCGCAAATCTCCAACATATCGAAGGCACCCCACAGGCTCTTCGTGACGAGTCCGTACGGACTGACGTCTTCTCGGCTTGGTCGGCTACCTTGCCGCACCCAGTCGAGAACAGGTTGTAGGTCGGGATCTTCGGCCTGGGCTCGGCCGAATCCTTCGGTTGGCGACACCATCTCAATCACACGGGCGGCTGCCTGAACGTCATCGCTGCTTGATCGACCACACTGTTTGCATGGGATACGACTCAGTGCGTCAGCGTTGCCATGTTTCCGACCCGGACGATGCTCGATGTTGAAATCGTAGACGCCAAGGGCCTGAATCCAACGGGCCAGCTGTCCTTCCGGTTCCTTGAACCGCATGAGCCATCTCAGCGAGCCGTGATCGGTGCGAAGCAAGAACTTCCGCCCAAACAGGTAGTGTCGAAAGCATTTGACGAAATGCACAACAGCCAGCAGTTCTCTTCTCGTCACACAGTAGGCTCGTTCGGCCTTCGACAACACACGGCTGGCGTATGCCACGACCTTCTCTTCTCCATCTATCACCTGTGACAAAACGGCCCCGATCCCATAGTTACTCGCGTCCGTGTCCAAAATGAAAGGGAGCTTAAAGTCTGGCATAGCAAGCACAGGCGCGGTTGTCAGCTTGTTTTTCAGGGTGTCGAAGGCTTGCTGCGCTGTGTTGTCCCATATGAAGACTGTCTTCTTTTCAGTTAACGTGTGCAGCGGCGCTGCAATGGTAGCAAAGTCCCGGATGAAACGTCGATAGTAGCTGCAGAGACCCAGGAAGCTCCGAACCTCGGTCTGCGAAACGGGTGGAGGCCAGTCTCGCACAGCACGGATTTTCTGTGGGTCAGTTCCAATCCCATTCTGCGATACTACATGGCCCAGATACAGGACTTGTCGTGCCCCTATGACGCACTTGGACGGCTTGAGCTTAAGACCATGCTGTTTCAACCTCTCGAAGACCCCATCCAGACGCTGAATCATCTCGTCAAACGTTCGTCCAAAAACGATGATATCGTCAAGGTAGACGAGACACGTATCATAATGGAGTCCTGCTAGGATGGCCTCCATTAGCCGCTCAAAGGTCCCGGGCGCATTGCACAGCCCGAACGGCATAACACGGAACTGGTACAGACCTTTCCTGGTTGCAAAGGCTGTCTTGCATCTATCTTCGGGGGACACTTCAACTTGCCAGTACCCTGACATTAAGTCAAGGGTACTCCACCAACTTGCACCTGCTAAAGAATCCAGAGAGTCGTCGATCCTCGGCAACGGGTAAGCATCCTTCTCTGTTATCTTGTTCAAAGCACGGTAGTCAACGCAGAAGCGCATTTTCCCGTCCTTCTTTTTCACCAGAACTACCGGCGCTGACCACGGTCCATTGGATGGCTCGACCACTCCACGCTGTAACATGTCTTCAACTTGCTCATCGATCATTTCATGGGCGTGAATCGGCGGTCGCCTCGGCGGAATGCGGATGGGTGGTGCACTTCCAGTCTTTATGTGATGTTGTACCATCGTCGTTCGACCTAGATCAGTATCGTCCTTAGCGAACAGGTCAGTATATCGGGTGACCAAATCTTCTACAGCCAGGGCTTGGTCTGTCTCTAGGCCTTCACTGGATCGTCGAACCAGATCTGTAAGGTGGTCTGGACATGCGCTGGTCGGCACGGCGGGCCTCTGTCTACTAGGTTTCGTACGGCTCGGCTTCGACGCTTCGGCCACATTCGAAACTTGATCGTCCACTACTTCTACTTCACCCATGCGGCCGCAGAGCGTCCCGGCCTGGACTACAGTCGGATCTGAGGACAAGTTGAGAAACCTCAGTGTGACTTCGCGGTCACGGTCAATCTCGGTGAGGACCCTGGCCACCATGGCTCCTGTCTTCTGGGTAAACTCCGGTTCGTTTTCGATCATCCCTACCTCGCCTGGTAGGCCCCCACGAACTTTTCCTCTCACAACGGCTTCGGCTCCAGCAGGAATAGTCACAGTCTCGGTCACGGCTACACGGTAACAGCCTGCGCTCCCCACGACCTCGCATTGGATGTAGCGGCCACCATACTTGACCCTGTGGCGCTCTGTGTCGATCTTGGTACAGTGGGTGCTGAGAAAATCGTACCCTAGAAGCGCGTCCACTGTCAGATCTCCGACTATCATCTTCTGTGTTCGTGTGGTACCGTCTATAGTGATTTTGAAATCAGCTTCACCCTTCAGGGGCATCAGCGTACCGTCAGCCATACGAATACTAGCGTAAGATGGGCTACTCAAGGCTGGTCTGAGCCGCGGACTCAGCTGCTGGTATACTTTCTCGCTCAGGAGGGAAATCGACGCCCCCGTGTCAACACAACACCACATCTTCACTGGCCCGATCTGGGCAGGCAAATAGAGTCCAGCTTCCCCGGAAGTATTAACCTTGGGAGGATTCTTGGGCAATCTCGGCGATTTAGAGTCATCTGTTCTGGACACATCTGGACAGTCCGCCCGGTAATGACCCTTTCTGCCGCACGACCAGCAAGCATTACTTCGTTCTCGATCTCCATACATCCGTGGTTGACCTCTGGTGTATCTTTGTGGTCGTCGCCGTGGTTGAGGTTGAGACTTTCGCATTATTTCCTCCATCAATTCTTTGATCTGTTTTCTCAGGCGAGCTTCAGATTCTTCGTCATCCTCGGAGGTTGCAGCTATTCCCTCATCTTTACTAGGAACCGTGGACTTCGCGGTTGCCCAAGTCTTATGGCGTTGCGAGGACTTGAATGCTTCTACTTCTACAGCAGAGTGTACAGCTGCATCTAAGGTCTTCGGCCGCGTCTGCCATACAAGAAATCTAAGCTCGTCTCCAATAGCCTCCAAAAACTGATCCTTTGCCAAGGTATCCTGTACGTCATCCCCGGCATCGGGATATGCCTGTTGTGCAAGCCGAATTAATGCCTGAGCTAGGCCCGGAAGATCTTCTGACTTCTCTCGGTATCTGGATTTTAACTGCGTTTTGTACAAATCCAATTGATTCGGCGGGGCAAAACGCTTCTCCAAGGCATCCTTCAATCGTCCATAGTCAGCACTCCCTGGTTCTGATTTCAAGCTGGCCAACAGCTGCTGGGCAGATCCTCGGAGGGCGACGGCCAGATATTGACCCCGTTGTGAGTATGTCCATCCGTTGATAGCAGCACAGTGATCGAAATGGGAGAGATAATCCCGTAATGGCGTTGTCCCATCATAGGTAGCTGCCTTCGCCGCCGTCAACATCGGTCGCCTCACCTCAATCGCAGGGGTCGAGGTTTGTAATGCCTGCCTCCAGCTCATGGGCTCATCTCGTCCTCTCCTCGGCGGCGGTGGCGTTTGATCGCAACCCTGCTGCGACCCGGACATACATTCGGTTCGGCGGTAATCACCAACCTTTTCGGCAACCCCACAACTCGCATTCGGCTCGGCAGCGTCATTTTCAATGTCCGGTCGTCGGATCGCCTCTTTTTCCTGAATCTGACTGGCATTGATTCTGGACATCTGGATCGCTATCACCGATACAGTCCTGGCCATAGACCCCATGGTTTGTCGTAGCTCGGCAATCTCTTCCATCATCTGTACTGTCGAATCGTCGTCACGGTGTTCGCATCGGCCCCCGAGACCGTGGTTATCAGAACCAGAGTCTTTAGGGGCTCGATAACTTCCGTTCTCGTCAGGCAACGTCTGCCACGCAGGTATCGGCGACAGGTCAGCTGGGGGAGCCGACAGCACTGTGTCCAGCTCTACTGTGGACAGGTCCAGCAAATCCACTCTCTTCGGCGCCTCAGTCGCTGAACGCCCGGTCCCCACTCCTCGTCGTGACTCCTCTCGGTCTCTAGGAGTTGGCGTTATGGGCAGTTGCCGCCGGCTTCTCGTCCTCCCTGACTGCCAGTCGCTGTACGCTGGACGTAGTTCGGCGCCCACATCTCCCATAGTCATTATGCTTGGTTT
>JAVTVY010056500.1:0-30371 GCA_036873755.1 Hanleya hanleyi
AGTTGTCTCCCATGTTTGAAACGCTTCATTTAGTTAAACTGTTGTGAAATAAAAACCATACATTTACTAATTTAACGGGGAGAGGAGTCCTTTATGAACTTCACACCTGTTTATTAACTCGAGGACAAAGGTTTACTTCATCTCTTTCTTCTTCCTTCATGAAAAATTCTCTCATCTGAAAGGAATTCATTTGCAGGAAAACTACTATTTTCTTGTGTTTGACTATTGTCGATTTCAGTGTGGGATATGTGAGCTCTAAGCTATTGCTTCAAGGTAAACTAGTTACCAAGAGTTGAGCTCATTTTAGTTTATCATTCAATATAAGATGTGATTATGTTACATTCTTATAAGCAAAAAATTGTAGACCTTTCTCTGGATTGCTAGATCAATTGGAATCAAGGCTATCAAACAATCTTGAAATATGAACCAATGTAATTCCAGATATACGGGCGTATATTGAAGCCCCTTGGGCTCTTGTTTGTTTTGCTAACAACCTAACCTAACACTTTTTAGTTGCCACACGTCATTTTATATTCCCACCGCTTAAATGTTTCCCCAAATTTGGCTCTCTTCTAATGATTTCCATTTCAGCAATTTTAGTTGTGTTTACCAAGATATGACAAACGTATATCTATAGTGTATGTATTTATTCCAGAAACAAATTAATTTAATTTAATTTTTTTTTTCAAAGAAAGTACACTTACAATACCAGGGGTAAATATTTCTTCCCACAAGCCAATCAATTGGTAGAGACACCCTTACATTATAATAGCTGGGGTTCAGAGCCGAGGGGTTTCGATAGCGCAGCTTTATGTTATTTATACGAATCACCAAAGGATCAAGGACTAAAAATATATAAACACCTCAACAAAAGTAAGTTCCCCCCTAAACACTGGCTAATATTTTCTAAGATATTTATGCGATTGTAGCGAGATTTCTCACATAGTATCAGTTTGACCAGCGCAACAATCAGTGAAAATGATTACCCTGCAGGTGGCGCTATGCCTGAATGCGCATGGATTCAATGCAAGACGGTGGCATTTCAAAAATAGCAAAACAGATTATCAAAGACAGATTTTATTCAATCATGAACAAATCCTATCAGGTGGAGCAAAGACAGTGCTATCCAATCACAAGGTTTGACCAGAGCAACAATCGGTGAAAAAGGTTGCCCTGTACGTGGTGCTATGCCTGAATGAGCATGCATTGAATGTAACTCGGTAGCATTTCCATAAATTGCAAAGCAGATCATCAAAGACAGATTTTATTAAATAACTAACAAATCCTAACCGCTAAAGCAAAGACAGTGCTATCCAATAACACGGTTTGACCAGAGCAGCAATCAGTGAATATGATTACCGTGTAGGTGGTGCTGTCTTAACCCCGTCAGGCCTGGAGGGCCATTATAGCCCCTCCAACCAAACTTTCTCTCCTATCTCCGAAGCAACAACAAAATCAAAGCAAACTTTTTAGTTTGCCATATTGGGGTCAGTTTGAACGTACATTGTATTTGCATATCTCCCGAACAGAGGATTATGAGTAAATCCAAGATGGCGGCCATGTGAGGTACCAGAAATTGATGTTTTCATCATTTTTCTTCAAACGTTCTGCTTTTCCTCGCGAAAAAGTGGATGAAAATGATTTTATTTCACATCTGACTATTATTTACTAATTTATCATGCAGTTTTCGCAAAAATACATAAATAAAAAAAATCGAAAAATCTGACCAAAAAAAATCGACCAAAAATGCCTTTTTGAAAATGCCGTCACTGTGACGTCATCAAATGTTTGCATCATGTTCTGGTAGAGCAACTACATGTAAAAAGTCCGCTTTTATTTTGTTGTTGCTCCGGAGATAAGAGAGAAAGTTTGGTAGGAGGGGCTATAATGGCCCTCCAGGCCTGACAGGGTTAAGACATAGCACCACCTACACGGTAATCTTATTCACCGACTGCTGCTCTGGTCAAACCGTGTGATTGTAAAGCGCTGTTTTGCTCTACCGGTTAGGATTTGTTCGTTATTGAATAAGATCTGTCTGTAATAATCTGTTTTGCAATTTATGGAAATGCTACCGTCTTGCATTCAATGCATGCTCATTCAGGCATAGCACCACGTACAGGGTAATCTTTTTCATCGATTGTTGCTCTGGTCAAATTGTGTTATCGGATATCACCGTTTTTTGCTCTACCGGTTAGGATTTGTTCGTTACTGAATAAAATATGTCTTTAATAATCTGTTTTGCAATTTATGGAAATGCTACTGTCTTACATTCAATGCATGCTCATTCAGGCATAGCACCACGTAAAGGGTAATCATTTTCACCGATTGTTGCTCTAGTCAAACCGTGTGATTGGATATCACTGTCCTTGCTCTAACTGTTAGGAGTGTTCGTGATTGAATAAAATCTGTCTTTGATAATCTGTTTTGCAATTTTTGAAATGCGACCGTCTTGCATTGAATTCATGTTCATTCAGGCATAGCACCACCTACAGGGTAATCATTTTCACCGATTGTTGCGCTGGTCACACTAATGCTCTGTGAGAAATTCCGTTACAATCGCATAAATATCTTAGAAAATATTAACCAATGTTTAGGGGGGAACTTACTTTTGTTGAGGTGTTTAGATAGCCTCATGAAATGCGACAAATAAAAGGGGTTTTCCAAGCATGGCGTCACCATCCCGTATGAGCGACGTAACTTCGTAAGTTGTGCGTGTTTATTTTTTTTCTCCCGACTTGAAAAAAACCGACAAACAATTCAAGAATGGTTTCCATCAAAAGTTTTTATTTATATGAATCCCCAAAGCATAAGGATTGTAAAAATATATAGTTTACCCTACCTACGGTGCCTATGGAAAATTTTAGGGCCATTATTATAACCATATGTGGAAATTAATATTTTTGCATAATTTATTCCGGCCAGTTGTGAATATTTATTCCGTAGGCAAAGAGTTAAGTTGGTGCTCGTGTGTGACGTTGATGGTCTTGAACCTATTCCATGTAAGCTCATGATTGAGGAGCGCTCTCTGTTTCTGCTGTTGCTTTGGATGTTAGAATGTGGGTCACACCAGAAAATCGTGTCCATTCATCACTTTCATCAGTGTCACCAGCGTAAGCATGGAGCCATGGATTAAGTCATCTGGGGCGGCAACTGCAGTGAAGTCTGTTGTGGAAAGCGAGTCTTCGAGACACAGTTGTGAAGAAAGGTAAGTTTTCTGTGCGCGAAACTTACACGAACAAAATGGCGGTTGCTGTAAAAACCTCAAGGACAGTTGGAGTATTTATGTGTCTGTTATTATGGTGCATGATCTATATTTAACTCCATGCTCGAACAAAATGGCGGTTGCTGTAAAAACCTCAAGGACAGTTGGAGTAATTATGTGTCTGTTATTATGGTGCATGATGTGGTCCATGGTGAAATGTGAAAGAAGGATGTGATTATTAGGTGTTGACCCTTACAGACTTGAAGTGTAGCTGAGGTGTACCGTCATTCATCAGTGCCATTCACATGTCCTTGTCTTCTGGAATGGTTCCAGACAATATGAAACTTGCACGGAATATTTGATTAGCGCATTCCAGAGTCACCACCAGACAATCGCCCTCCTGACTGTTTCTGATCTCAAGGTACTGCTTACCTTTGGGCGATTCTCCACTCGACGATCCATGGCGGGATGTCCGTCACCGTTCACATGCTCGTTTGCTAGAGGGGCTTTGTCACTACACAATGTACTTCAGATAGAAGCTTAGTGACAGGCCTTCATATGTGGATAGGCGCTCAAGTAGTGATAATGGTATGTCTTGGTGACCATTCTTTCGAGGCCATGAATCCAGCATTCATGCTTGCAGAGTCATTAGATACATAACATTTTACAAGATTCAAGGGGTGTATCAAGAGTTAACCATCCTCTGATGACGAATAACTTTTCCACGCCGGGCATCCACGGGTCCATCATCCACACTTGGCTGGACTCCTGTTCTAAGAAATTCGCCAAACAGGTATCAAACCGGTATATAACAGCACACTGTATCAAGAACTCTTTACTGTGACTTCGTTCTGAAGGATCGTCGTTTCTCCGCAATTTTTTCAACTGCAAATTCAATCTGAACGAGTCGACAACCACCAGCACAGCAAGAAGAAAGTATTCTCAACAGCAAATTCAATCTGAACGAATCGACAACCACCAGAACAGCAAGAAGAAAGCAGTTCGAACTACCACTTTTGAGAGTTTAATCGCCTATATAGAAATTCTAACAACCTAAGTTGGTAGTTCAAGGACGGGTTGTTTTATTTGAAGTACCGAATTTGGTGCTACCGATAACTGATAATTCTGTTGTTTGTTTGAACTACCGGTACCAAAAATGGTATTTCAAACAAGTATATTTCGAACTAATATTAGAAGATATAGAAGTTGGCTGGGCTTAGTTTGAGTGATTTAATAGAAGAGGAAAAAAGCTAATATGAAGGCGATGGATGCGCACTTCTTAGAGAATAGATTGTATAGACACATAGCCAGGGATGGATGTGCTGTGCGTATAGAATAAATTGCTTTAGTGCGCTTGTTCGCCCATACCAATTTTTGAACTACCAGAATTGGTATACCAGTTATGGTATTTCAAGATGAAGGGATATAAATCTGTGGCCTTATTCAAGGTCCTCCTAAATGGAATTTGTGCTCCTATTTGCCCTCTAGGATTAGGACGGTGCGCTTAGGTTCCCGAAGCACAACGATGCAGGGAATCGTAACAATTGTCTGAAGGCCTTGAGATTCGTTCCTTTAGTAGTTTCATTAATGTAAAACTTCACTAAAGAAAGACTACAATACCTTGTTATACATATTCACCTTTGGTATAGTATCCATAAAGTGATTTTCTGTTGAAAGTCTTCAATTCTGTCTGAGTACATGCTGCTGTGCCATTCAGCGTGTGAATTTTGGCCTTCGTTTGTTGTCCCCCGCCGCAACGCGGCCGGGGACTTTAAAATGGTTGTTGCTTCTTTGTGTCCGTGTATGTCTGTTCAAATACTTCGCAAGCGATAACTTCCAAATGCTTTGTCGGATTCCTCCGAAATTTGGCATCTGCATTCTTTGCGACAAGACGTTGGTTGGTATTGCGTTTCAGCAAGATCCGCCTGAAGGTGGCGCCACTGCCTCCTGTTTCAATCTTCTGTGCATGCCCATGGATGTATGTTCAAATACTTCACAATCGATCACTACTAGAAGCAAGAAAATATCTTGTCAGGAACAGAGTGGTTGGACCTGTCCAAGATGTAATAAAATGACCTGTGGTGACCATTGTACGACTTGCCCTACATTATTAAAACACTGCATTTCTACACAAAAAATAGGCCCACAATAGGTAACATAAAGTGTAAAATAAAACAATAAATTAAACTTAATATTGGGCTAATAACCATGCAATTGAAATCCGCAATATTTTCCTGAAAAATAGATGAAAAATAGATGAAAAAATAGATTTCTGGGTAATCTTGGCATGAACTAATAATTTTTATTTACTAGTCACTGAGGGGGTGGGGGTATAAGAGGAAGATGAAGGAAATGGGTAGCCTTTGCTTTTGATTATTGATGCATGCTGTGTTAATTATTACATGAATGACAGGCTTGGTGAGAAGGATGTTGAAAAAGATTGAATAAATGTATAAATTATTTATGCTGTCATTGTGAGGGCTGGTCAGTATTATTGGAGCTAAGCTGAAGAAAGCACAGGTTCTGTGACAGTGAACTCCATTCATTACCCTCCAGTGCAGTAAGGTAGGTCTGACCTTGGTTATTTTTTGTATTGAGTCAAATGATTAGCATGTCTTTTGTGAATCGTGTCTTCCATTTCATAATACACTTGCAAAATCATGATAGTTTCTTATTTATCGTTTTCTGGCTGAAGATCTGCTAAACTTTAACAGAATATACTGAACAAATGTTGTTGATGAAAATTTGTTATGTTTGTGCATGTGCTGATGTATTTTGTTTCATGTCTTCTTTTATGTACATGTGATATAATAAAAGGTACTACAAAATGTAAGTGACAATGTATTGTGCATTACTGTACAATACAGTAGTGTTAGGAACTATGAAACCAGTGTAAGCTTACAGAATTTGACCGTGTGACTCCCGATGGACTTGTATTATCCAATACCAATAATTGAAGATTGTATTAATGGGTTTGTTGTATTGATAGCTGCTGAAATGACAAAAATTGATCTGCTGACGACTCTCAAGCACTCTTAACTGGCCGAGTCAAATAATAGTTTTTTTACAACTCCAGATGGCATGTTCCAGTGTAATGGCATGCCTTTTGGGATGAAAAATGCTTCTGTCATCATTCAAACAATAACGAATTGATTCATAGTAAGACTGCCATAGTCAATGAATTAGTGCTGTATAGCGATACCCAAAGTGACCTACGCCTGGGTAGCTATCCGACAGACTGGCTGAATTTGGTCGTGAATCTGCAGAACAGTTTACTCCAGCTCAAGACACATTTAGGACATTGTTGGTCTGCCAGAGAAGCCAAGGTCAAAGCCATTGTAGATTTCCCAGTCGCCTTTAATAAGACCATGTTCCTCGGATATTAACTAGTTCAGGGCACCTTTAGTCCATGACGGGTAGGTTAAAATCAAGTTTCATTGAATGTCCGGTAATTCTAATTCTGCTCTAATAGCGGTGCTTATCTTTTCCATTTCACTCCGTAAAGTTTGCAGTTCAGTGTGTGCTCAGTATTTCATGAAAGTATCATTTGTGTAAAGATTCGTTTCATATGTTCACTCCTCTGAAGACATTTCTTCATTCCTAGAAAAAAATGATTCACCGAATATGACGCCAGAGCCTGGAGTCGAATGGGAGTCTCAACATGAATGATCAGTGATATTAGTGTAGCCTGCTATCCTGGCTGATGTTCTGCAGTCGGATGAGTTGGATTGTGGAGCATTTACAGTCCTGTTCTCTGTGTATTTTCATTGGCCTGTTTGTGCACTGGGTGCCGTTGACCTGTGTGCTGTTGAAGAGGTTTTCTAGCAGTTTGGGAAGTAGAGGGTATCGCTATGAGCGATACTCCGGATCAGATTTTCAAATCCGACATCTTTAACTCATTGCCTACGGCAAGCCGTTGTGAGCGGCTCACGTTTCTTTAACTTGCGCCGGAAAGCCATTGTCAGCGGCTTGTTGATAGCCTTATCTAAACACACCTGTGATTGGTTGTTTGACCGAAAAATTGACCAATTAAGGCTTCCGTGACACATGAATCACTGGTAGCAGACATTCCAGCCTCGATTTCGACTTTATGCATGTTATGACGTCGGGAATTTCCAAATGACCTCATGTCATGTGACAATTGAGAGGGGAAACTCCAAAAAATGGCGGCTGCGGTCGTTGGGGTTGTGTTTTTGTTTACTCCTGACTAGCCAACATAAAAGTTCAAGAACGGTTTCCATCATTAGTTTTTACCCCTCGGCCAACTTTGGCCTAGGGGTATTGTCGTCATCATGTACGGCTGTCCGTCCGTCCGTTACCGCGATATCTACAGAACCGTTTCATGCATGGCAACCAAACTTGTTACATCTATTTATCTTCACGTAAATCAGAAGCCTATCGAAAATGAGTCATCTCGGACAATATTTTGCAGAGTTATGCCCCTTTTTACAAATAAGAATCCACTTATGATTTGTTATTGTGATATCCGTCCGTTACCGCGATATCTATAGAACCGTTTCATGCATGGCAAACAAACTTGTTACATCTATTTATCTTCACGTAAATCAGAAGCCTATCGAAAATGAGTCATCTCGGACAATATTTTGCAGAGTTATGCCCCTTTTTACAAATAAGAATCCACTTATGATTTGTTATTGTGATAATTTCAGAACCGTTCCATATACAACATCCTAACGTGATACAGTTGTTTCTCTTGACCTAAACTAGATGCCTATCGAAAATGAGTCGTGTCAGAAAGTATTTTGCAGAGTTATGCCCCTTGTCTAATAAAATCCACTAATTCCTATGTTAAGTTTGCATATAATTTCTATATCATGTTTGTATACTATCACATTTATTTATTGATTGGATGACTGATTTATTGATTTATTCTCTTACACAATGCGAAGAATGCCTGCAAATCTGTTTTGAAAATGACACTAGATGCCTATCGAAAATGAGTCGTGTCGGTTCATTGAAGTTATTTATCTTTTTCCATTAAAGTTCCATTAACAGTTATTCATCCCTCCCAAAAAATGGACTGCTAACCATTCCCCCACCTGATTGATCTTATTCTACTAATATGATTCACTCCTCTTGTTCCACTAACAAGTTTTTTTATCAGTAATTATAATAAACAAAATTTATTCACAACATGATTTGTAGTTTTACTTTTTTGTTTTGCTAACAACCTAACCTAACAACACTTTTTAGTTGCCACACGTCATTTTATATTCCCACCGCTTAAATGTTTCCCCAAATTTGGCTCTCTTCTAATGATTTCCATTTCAGCAATTTTAGTTGTGTTTACCAAGATATGACAAACGTATATCTATAGTGTATGTATTTATTCCAGAAACAAATTAATTTAAGGGGAGGAAAACTTTTTTTTTTCATAGAAAGTACACTTACAATACCAGGGGTAAATATTTCTTCCCACAAGCCAATCAATTGGTAGAGACACCCTTACATTATAATAGCTGGGATTCAGAGCCGAGGGGTTTCGATAGCGCAGCTTTATGTTATTTATACGAATCACCAAAGGATCAAGGACTGTAAAAATATATAGATAGCCTCATGAAATGCGACAAATAAAAGGGGTTTCCAAGCATGGCGTCACCATCCCGTATGAGCGACGTAACTTCGTAAGTTGTGCGTGTTTATTTTTTTTCTCCCGACTTGAAAAAAACCGACAAACAATTCAAGAATGGTTTCCATCAAAAGTTTTTATTTATATGAAACCCCAAAGCATAAGGATTGTAAAAATATATAGTTTACCCTACCTACGGTGCCTATGGAAAATTTTAGGGCCATTATTATAACCATATGTGGAAATTAATATTTTTGCATAATTTATTCCGGCCAGTTGTGAATATTTATTCCGTAGGCAAAGAGTTAAGTTGGTGCTCGTGTGTGACGTTGATGGTCTCGAACCTATTCCATGTAAGCTCAAGATTGAGGAGCGCTCTCTGTTTCTGCTGTTGCTTTGGATGTTAGAATGTGGGTCACACCAGAAAATCGTGTCCATTCATCACTTTCATCAGTGTCACCAGCGTAAGCATGGAGCCATGGATTAAGTCATCTGGGGCGGCAACTGCAGTGAAGTCTGTTGTGGAAAGCGAGTCTTCGAGACACAGTTGTGAAGAAAGGTAAGTTTGCTGTGCGCGAAACTTACACGAACAAAATGGCGGTTGCTGTAAAAACCTCAAGGACAGTTGGAGTATTTATGTGTCTGTTATTATGGTGCATGATCTATATTTAACTCCATGCTCGAACAAAATGGCGGTTGCTGTAAAAACCTCAAGGACAGTTGGAGTAATTATGTGTCTGTTATTATGGTGCATGATGTGGTCCATGGTGAAATGTGAAAGAAGGATGTGATTATTAGGTGTTGACCCTTACAGACTTGAAGTGTAGCTGAGGTGTACCGTCATTCATCAGTGCCATTCACATGTCCTTGTCTTCTGGAATGGTTCCAGACAATATGAAACTTGCACGGAATATTTGATTAGCGCATTCCAGAGTCACCACCAGACAATCGCCCTCCTGACTGTTTCTGATCTCAAGGTACTGCTTACCTTTGGGCGATTCTCCACTCGACGATCCATGGCGGGATGTCCGTCACCGTTCACATGCTCGTTTGCTAGAGGGGCTTTGTCACTACACAATGTACTTCAGATAGAAGCTTAGTGACAGGCCTTCATATGTGGATAGGCGCTCAAGTAGTGATAATGGTATGTCTTGGTGACCATTCTTTCGAGGCCATGAATCCAGCATTCATGCTTGCAGAGTCATTAGATACATAACATTTTACAAGATTCAAGGGGTGTATCAAGAGTTAACCATCCTCTGATGACGAATAACTTGTCCACGCCGGGCATCCACGGGTCCATCATCCACACTTGGCTGGACTCCTGTTCTAAGAAATTCGCCAAACAGGTATCAAACCGGTATATAACAGCACACTGTATCAAGAACTCTTTACTGTGACTTCGTTCTGAAGGATCGTCGTTTCTCCGCAATTTTTTCAACTGCAAATTCAATCTGAACGAGTCGACAACCACCAGCACAGCAAGAAGAAAGTATTCTCAACAGCAAATTCAATCTGAACGAATCGACAACCACCAGAACAGCAAGAAGAAAGCAGTTCGAACTACCACTTTTGAGAGTTTAATCGCCTATATAGAAATTCTAACAACCTAAGTTGGTAGTTCAAGGACGGGTTGTTTTATTTGAAGTACCGAATTTGGTGCTACCGATAACTGATAATTCTGTTGTTTGTTTGAACTACCGGTACCAAAAATGGTATTTCAAACAAGTATATTTCGAACTAATATTAGAAGATATAGAAGTTGGCTGGGCTTAGTTTGAGTGATTTAATAGAAGAGGAAAAAAGCTAATATGAAGGCGATGGATGCGCACTTCTTAGAGAATAGATTGTATAGACACATAGCCAGGGATGGATGTGCTGTGCGTATAGAATAAATTGCTTTAGTGCGCTTGTTCGCCCATACCAATTTTTGAACTACCAGAATTGGTATACCAGTTATGGTATTTCAAGATGAAGGGGTATAAATCTGTGGCCTTATTCAAGGTCCTCCTAAATGGAATTTGTGCTCCTATTTGCCCTCTAGGATTAAGACGGTGCGCTTAGGTTCCCGAAGCACAACGATGCAGGGAATCGTAACAATTGTCTGAAGGCCTTGAGATTCGTTCCTTTAGTAGTTTCATTAATGTAAAACTTCACTAAAGAAAGACTACAATACCTTGTTATACATATTCACCTTTGGTATAGTATCCATAAAGTGATTTTCTGTTGAAAGTCTTCAATTCTGTCTGAGTACATGCTGCTGTGCCATTCAGCGTGTGAATTTTGGCCTTCGTTTGTTGTCCCCCGCCGCAACGCGGCCGGGGACTTTAAAATGGTTGTTGCTTCTTTGTGTCCGTGTATGTCTGTTCAAATACTTCACAAGCGATAACTTCCAAATGCTTTGTCGGATTCCTCCGAAATTTGGCATCTGCATTCTTTGCGACAAGACGTTGGTTGGTATTGCGTTTCAGCAAGATCCGCCTGAAGGTGGCGCCACTGCCTCCTGTTTCAATCTTCTGTGCATGCCCATGGATGTATGTTCAAATACTTCACAATCGATAACTCCCAATTGCTTTGTCGGACGCCTCCGAAATTTGGCATCTGCATTCTTTGCGACAAGACGTCGGTTGGTATTGCGTTTCAGCAAGATCCGCCTGTAGGTGGCGCCACTGTGTCTTGTTCCAATATTCTGTGCTTGTCTGTTCAAATCCTTCGCAAGTGATAACTTCCGAACGATTTGTCGGATTCCTCCGAAATTTGGCAAATGCATTCCTTGCGACAAAACGTCAGTTGGTGTTGCAAAATCCACCCGGAGGTGGTGCCACTAGGGTCCATTCCATTCTTCCGTGCTGCAAGCGATAACTTAGAAACACTTGGTCGGATTCCTTTGAAGTACCCTGCCTTTCTGGGTAATAACATGAGCTCTTCGGATTCTTCTCAAATTTGGCATGCATGTACCATGAGATGTTGCTTGGGATTGCCTTTCGCTCACTTGCACTCAAAGGTGACGCCACCTGGTGGCGAAATCACAAATTTGTTTCTGGGTAATAACTTGAGAACCGCCCATCGGATTGTTCTTAAATTTGGTTTGAATGTCCCGTGACATAAGATGTCGCTTGAGATTGCATTTCGCCCACTTGCGCCTAGAGGTGGCGCCACCTGGTGTCAAAATCTAAATTTGGTTTCCGGGCAGTAACTTGAGGACCCTGGTCGGATTCTTCCCAAATCTGGTATGCAGATACCGCAGATGTTCCTTGGGGTTGTATTTCGCCCGCTTCTGCCTACAGGTGGCGCCTCCTGGTGGAAAAATCTTAAATTTGTTTCCGTGCAATAATTTGACAACTGCTCATCAGATTCTTCTCAAATTTGGTATTCATATGCCATAAGATGTCACTTGGGATTGTTTCGCACACTTCCGCCTACAGGTGGTGCCACCTGGTGGCAAAATCTAAATTTGGTTTCCAGGCAATAACTTGAGGACCCCTCTTCAGATCCTTGTTCATATGCCGATACCATGCAATGAGATGTCCTTTGGGATCTCGTTTTGCCCTGCCCGCTTGGTTTCAGGGCAATAGGTTGCGGACGCCTTCAGATTCTGGTCAAATTTGGTTTGCAGATAATATGCCATGAGATGTCGCTTGGGGTTGCATTTCGGTTACATAATTTTCGTGCTACACTGTGTGGAAACTATATTACAGCAGCAATCAACATTCAGTCAGCCATTCTGAGTTAATCTCAAAACCTGGGGAGGCGGAAAGACCCTTCTGCTTCTTGCGCAACTGCTACTTCAGAGGAAGTAGCAGTTGCCATAAACCCTCATGTATATCCCCGGAGACATTTATAAATATTGCTGCCATTTTGGCGGGGAACCTAGCATCCTCTGGCTGCTTGTTTATCTTAGAGACGTCTGAACCGCTCAGTCGGGATTTCAAACTACGGGAACTTGTAGTTTGAGCCTTAAACGTAATTCAGAAGACAGGTGTGGTAGTTTGAAATTCTTAGTTGATAGTACTTTCAAATACAACATAAAATGGATTTCGAACTACCACTCATTGTGGTATCTCGAACAACCAAATTTGGATGCAGGCCATCCAGTTGCAATCACTTGACAGTTCGAAATAGTGTGGTTTGACTGACCGTCGTAAATATGAGCTATGCAGTTATTATTTGGTAAAAATTTCAGACTTGTCTGAATTCTGTTGATGAAATGTTGATACGCTACTACGCCTATATGAGAGGCACCTATGGGTTCAAATTCATTTTGGACGTCGATTGATTGACAAAAATCCTGCAATTGCATCAATTCAGATAATTTATTCATGATTGCAAATCTCAGATACTTACAATATTTTGATTTTTCAATGATTGGATGCATGATGTGACAGGTTGTTAGATAATATCATTGTTTTATCATTCACGGTACATCAATGTGGAATATGTGACCTATTGTCATTGATCGCTGATCTGTACATGCTGAATGGAATCTAGTATGAAAAACCCTAATCAAACTCGAGAAGATTGCCGGTTGGTGTTTCTGTTTCAACGGGTGTTTCCTTGTTATCCTCCTCTGCGGGATCCTCCGGACCGAGGCTCTCGGTGACCGGCTCCTTTGGCGCCTCCTCTGTGACCAATTCGAGCTGGATGGGTTCTTGCTCACTCCTGTACAAGTTACTTCCGTGTTCTTTCAAGAACTTGTGATAGTTTCTGGTATGCTGAATGAATTTTGGTAGCCCAAACAGGATGTCGAAGAAGATGATGACTAACAAAGTGGATTCCTCAAGTCGCTGAAATGTAAGAGGGGAATTAAAAGGGAATTAAAACTATTCAACACGTTTTTTTGTTTTGTTTTTTTGGCCAACAACAATCTCTCTGATGCTTTCTACGAGAATCTCGATTTGAAATCGGGCGACGGTTCGCCTAAGATTTTATCAGGGTTACATCGCTCGATTATGAGACCGAAGAGGTGTTATCCCAAAACAAAAGTTCTTGGAGTTTGGACTTCTCATTTCCCTATCCCATTATAATGCGTGCAGACGCATAACAAGTCTGATCAATTCTGTCAGTCGAGTGCTGCCAAATAAAAAAATATATAAATTGGATTTCTTAAGAGTTTCGTGTAACCACAGCCACTTGGTTTAAAATTGTTGTGTTTGAAAACAAATAAAAAACTATTTCTACCAGAATAGAATTATTTTTCCCACGATTTAGATATTCCACCATGCCAATGAATATCATAGAGAAAAAAATTAGGTACAAATTAGCGAAATATACCGTATCCATATGATATCTATTGTTGAAGTCTCCGTTTAGTGTCATAGACCAGTGTGAAAGGAATAAATGTTCCAGGAAATAATTAGGGGCCTCGGTGGCCGAGTGGTCTAATAGACGTTTCGCTGGTGATCGCTAGCCTTACACCGCTGAAACGGCAAGGGTTCGGGCCCCGCTGGTGAATGTGTGGAAGTTTGCCATTTACTTGCCGACGGGCGGTGGTTCTCTCTGGGTACTCCTGGCTTCCTCCACCATCCAAAATGGCTGTCACCATATGAGTGAAATAACCTTGAGTGTGACATTTAACCAAATTCCCTCCCCCTTCCAGGAAATAATAATGTCACTTTTCATACGTTTTTATATAGGAAAATATGTCTTATCTGAAATTGTATATCAGGAGTATATATGGGTTAAAAGATAGGACCCGGACAATCTGTCCTTTTACACCAGACTTAACAGGCTCTAATGGAAATCTGCGGTAAATCCAAAGGACGACGGTTGACTGATGGACGCCGGACCTGATGATTTGATCGTTGTCTCATTACCTGACACTTTTGACACCAGGTGAACTGTTGTAGCAGTAAATGTACAAACACCATGACCATAGCCGGGAAGACCAGAATGAAGTAAGACGTCAACCACAGACCCAACAACCGGAGCTCCTGGCGTAAGATATCCACCTACAATTAAGAGAAGCTACCCTTAGCAATAGTTACGTTCACCAAAGGATATATACTAGTACACCATGAGTTTTTCATCTCAGTATTCTCGAATTTTGAAATCTGGTTTAAAAATAGGCACGGTAACTAAATGAAAATCTGTTTTGTACTTTAACCGAAAAAAAAATGGAAGGCACCACAATGGAACTTTACTAGATAGACCTATATCAAACACGACACGACTTTTCTAGTTCGATTCCAAAATTTTAATTTCAATAAATGCTTCCAGTAATTCCCTGACCCCAAATAATACCGTAGGTAGACCCACCGGTACTGGTGATTTTCGTCAACAGATGTTCATAAAATACGGTAAAATGTCAACGTTGTACAAAAAATTTAATCCAAAATATCGGCGAATACTACACTTGAACATATGTAAATACCGCGTACGGTACCTGATGTTGATAGTCCGCCTTGACTTCTTGCAGCTGTTGTCTCCAGGTATCCCCATAGTCGATCACAAGGTACGCTAAAAGCAATGTCGTACAAAGTTGAGTGAATATGTGGATTGTCCCGTGAATTCCTTCGCAGCATGAACAAATGATATAGTCATACAAGAACTAAAGCTGGCGAATGGTTTGGCGCCGGGGCCTTGATCCTACATACAGTAGAGAAAGGCCCCACCGGAGCTAACTATAGTTTTCATGAACTTCTGCTACAGGAGCATATTGGGGTACCTTGGTATTAAGCGAAAACCCCTTGAAATGTGGTATATCTCAACCAATAACGAAGGGAGTCTCATGAGTCATGCTAACAGATTACGTGTCCAATAATCGACAGTCAGATCGAACAAACTATCAGAAGAAATCGTCAAAGCTTTCGCCGTTTCGCCGAAAAGGCGACTTGAGAGATTTCTCTTCTTGCAAGTTTTATTTTGAGAACGCAAACAGTCTATTTCTTCACGAGAAGTTACAACATTAATATGAAATGTCTATATGTTGTACATATCGTCGAACGGTAAAGTATATGAAAATTTAAATGATGCGAAATGAACCTACAGTATGTATGTGATACATGTTGGCATGGTGACGAATATAACTTAACATTAGTAATGAATGTGAAATATAAATTCTATCTGAGGAAACTATAAAAGTCGAGATGTTTTACTATACACTAGTAATATAGTACGAGCAATGTTATTACATATGCTACTTGTTCAACTGTATGAAAAGTCTTTATTACGAACACCTATATGTTGTAACACTACGCTATAGACTGTTTCTAATATACTCTCTGTATACTTTTCATTGGCAGGGTTTTTCAGGTGTTTCAGAAATTATTTCGTCCACACTGTGTCATACTAGTACTACCCCCATGGACTATATTAAAAGAACATCTTGATGAACTTTGGACTTGTTCGTTTCTTACGGTCACAGATACATTTTGCCAATTTTGTTTTACCTTCGCCTACTTCATGACTTATGAATGTTCATGGCCCTCACGGATATTCGGAGTAGGCCTATTCTTCTTGAACGTGAGGTCTCGATATTAATATTCCTGTCTTAATAGTTACCCATATTTCAACTTACTGGGTTGATCAGTGTTGACTTCCGTTCCGTCCCCTGTACCGTTGTGAGCTTCTCCCTCCCCCAGGCCTTGGTTGCCGGGAGTTTCGGCAGCCGTGGCCATTTTCCTTCAGCCGTTCAGTTTTCAGCGTCATCCATGAACAACAATGGGATGACGTCTGCCGTGACGTCTCTCTATCACCGTGACGTCATAAGCGTGGATAAACGTTATGACGTCAGAGGAAGTTCCCGACGTAGATGACCGTCGCATCATGTTGAAGTTCGATCCATCAGAGCATCAAAACTGTTTATTCTTGTCCGACAATGGAATAATCCTTGAACGAATTCTATCAGATGCAAGTAGGTCAATGTTTTTCTAGTTTCTGCTTTTTTCCTAGGATAAAAGAACGACTTGGGACAGACAAATTTATGTCGTAGAAAAGGTGTGCCCCGCCTAGCAACACCCAGCACGATATATAGCTAAAAGATTCCCCATTAAAATCCACCCTCCATTCCAGCCCGAATTCTATGTATGTCTCGTTCGTTCCAAGTCCCAACCCAATCTGAACACGAGAGCGTGCAGACTCTCGAATCGTCCGTGCCCCGAAGTATTCCGAACCTCTCTCTTCGGGACCAAACCGGTTCGGGTCGGTAATGATCGGAACTATAGCCGGAAATCATGCAATCTCCTGGCATATACGATTTATTTCGACACGCCAGGGATTAACATTCACGAGCGTATAGCTACCTCTACAACACCCCTCCCCGTTTTCTTTTTGGCGAAGGTCTTACTTCGCCTATATAGAACCCTTCCCGTCGCAGGCAACTAGCTGTTCTCCATGTTATATCACATGTGTCAAAATCCGTAAGATGCAGTGTACAAAAGTACACTGCTCCCTAAAAGCACCCAACTTCAATAAAATGGTAACCACCCACTAGTCCAGTCTCATTAACAGACTGTCTATAATTACACCCAAACCCACTAAAAATCTCGCTCAAATGGTCGGCCTCATGGGAATGATCACTATTTCTCAAAAATATAATCCGCGGGCCAGCCTACCAGCTTAACAGCCCAAATAAATACAACCAACCGCATGGAACTACTCACTTTAATTCTTAAAAATATAATCCGCAGGCCAGCCTACCAGCTACATGGCCGCAATAAATACGAGAACACCATCCAACCCACGACTGGTATCCAGACTATAAATTGGCAGGCCAGCCTACCAGCTACATGGCCGCAATAAGCACCAGTCCGTCATATAATCCACTACCGGAACAAGCCTCTAAACTACTGGCTGTCCAGACTACATATTGAGCTCCCCATTCTCCCTCCCCTAATAATTTCAAGGCTCGCCTTCGTCAGCAGTCAACAATTTCGTGTGAAAGGGCCCTTCAAGGGCGTACTCACGAAGAGCCAGAAACGTGTGTGCGCACCACACGCCCACTGACCCCAATGTACATACACCCTCGCAAACGGCTACCCCACCAGAGAGAATATCTGTAGAGGAAGAACCTAACCATAATTGCTACACCTCCACAGGTATCAAGCTCACACTCTCAAAATCATTGAGCTCATAACTAGAAAAGGGTTGAGACTATAATCGAATAATGACGTATGTATTCACTCCCCGAGTGGTAGGGTTAGGGTTAGGGTTAGGGATTCACAATAAATCATAACGCGAACTACAAGATATCGGATAGACAACTCTCATCAGGGCTTCATGGTGAAGACATGGGACGAAGAGGAATCGCACGTCTTCCTCAACCCCAGGTCTCCGACATGACCGCCCGCACTACTATATCTTCTCCAAGTCACTCCATATATTAACTTCACCACAGACTTCTATGAACACACAGAAAAACCCACAAAGACCACACAGTTATACAATCTCAACAGAAGTCACATAGAAACGCGAGTGACGCGTATATCTACCACACAGAATCTTCACACACAGAAATTCTCTATTCACACAGCAACCATCGAACACGGACGTCCAGCGCCCGGTTCCCTCACACAGATTTCTTAAACACACCTAGTTCATCACAACGCATCATCAAATTCTCCCATAACACACTACACGTATAACGCCGCAATGCAAATCACAATTTCCGAACATCCAACTCCCGAACACACACGAGAGTTCTCCAACACACACCATAATTCTAGAACAATAGTTCTAAAATACACATTACATTGCACAACACATTAACAACGGTTTGGGTCTATAATTTTATAAAAAAAAATTCTTCAATTCCACAATGCCTCAAACAAACCTCCTGTACAACAAAATCAAATCAACCCCCAAATAGGATAATTTCACATAGAAAATCAAAACCTAATACAATACATCCATCACTGCATACACGTGATGGCACACATCCATATATCCCCACAAAGCTCACACTATACTACATCTCTTCAGACGCATACACAAAATGCGTCACCAATGGCCCATCAACTAACTTCACCATTTATCAGTTAATGGCAGAGCGAAATGGAGCCCACATTAAACAAGTCGCCATTCCATAAAAATTCAAACTGCAAAAACCTTGGTGTCCCCAATAACCAAGGCTTTATCCCTAAAATCTACAACACATCCACAGGCTGACAGGAAATCGAAGCCTAGCAACAGGTCGTCAAGCAAGGGTGCCACCACTATATTTCCAGTACAGTGAAAATCGGAGATGGATAAATTATGGGACCTGCCGAACTAGCATTCCCATACTGGTCATTCCTCGAAATGCACCAGTTAACCGAATAGGCGAAGACAACAACCCCTGGAGACCCAACCTAGCAAATAAATGTTCACTCATGACGGTGACTTGGGCGGCCGTGTCTACCACAGCAGTTACCGGCACAGACCCAACCTTAACTGGAATGGACATCGCCCACCACTGGGAACGAGACAGAGCAACATCTCGGACTGCTGCAGTAAGTTCAGTAACGCCTGCCTCGTCCCCCGTGGACGACCCCACCCCGTCATTTGCAGTTGCTAATTCAGCCCACCCATCTAAACCATGTCTAGCAGGACAAAAACGGCTTATGTGGCCGGGTTTACGGCACGAGTAACATAGTCGTGGTGGACGGAAGGGTCGCGATGACCGACGGCGAGGGGACCTCTTATTTATCCCTTCCCCTTCTGCCTTACAAGCATCAGGAAAAGCCTCCCCCACTAAATCAACATTAACAGTCCTACATGCAACCGTCTGAAAATCCAACTCCCTCAGATTATATCGTGAGGAGTTCACATAACTCAAGGCTTCAGAGATTGCTGTGGGGCTCTTTTCCATAGCAAATCTCACAGCCTGTATTTCCCTGCATCCCCTGAGAAAATGTTCCACCGCTACTGACTCAATAACCCTTTCCGGTGCATTCGGATAGCCGTCCCTTGCCAACCAGCGCATCTAAAAGCAAATTCCTCTGCAGTATCCTCGGAACCCTGCACTTCCGCCTGCAACCGCTGCCTAACTACACGCGGAGGTTTATAATGGCATTCCATTGCTTTGGGGAGCATATCAAACGAGGTGTTGACGGCCTCCGATTGATAGTTGTAAAACACCATGGCATCGCCATGAATACAGTCTATTAACTTCCTAAGACACTGATCTTTATTCCACTCTCTACTTTTAGCTTCCAACTCAAACTTAACCCTAAATGGAACCCAGTCCCCTCTGATTCCTGAAAATACTAAAGTTTTGAGAAGCCGGGGACTTTGGCTACGGTGGCGTTCTTGGGATACATGTCGCTCGGTTGATCTGGATCTGGACGAGCATTCGCTACATTTACTAGGAGAGGCCTCAACCTCCCCCTCGGTATCAGTAGCGGACACATCGGCCAGATTCCCATTATCTATATCCCCTTGGAGATATTGTCCCCCTACCATAGCATTGTCTAAAAACAATCCATTCCTATTTATTGGGCATTGGAAGTTCGGAGCTGAAGTGTGGCCACTGGGCGGTGCATTATTTACATCCCTAGCCAGACCAGCGTCCAGTCCTGCTGTTCCATTTAGATCCAGTGCACATGGGGGGTCGGGAAGGGCAGCTGGTGCATTTATTTGAACATGTGGTTCATTTTGATGAACAGGGGCTGCATTCAGTTGATTTGCAGTCTCTCTCCCACCCTCAATCAATTGTTCAGGTCTATTATTCACAACAACAGGAGTTGGGTCCGCCTGACCAGCGTCCCCCGTTGTCTGTTCAGACGTCGCATGTGATAAAATCTCTGACCCTTCCCTGCTTGGAGCGCTAAGCAATGCAACAACAGTCCTCATATCTAAACCCACTTGCTCCATCTTACCATCAACTTGAGCTATTTGAGTGTTTACTTGTTGACCTAGTTGGTCAACTTTAACATCCACTTGTCCTACTTTAGTGTTTACTTGTTGACCTAGTTGGTCAACTTTAACATCCACTTGGGTCAATTGGCGTCCATAATTATCTATCTTTTCATCCAATTGTCCTAAATGAATCTCATATTCCTTGATATTATCATGCAACTGGTCCATTTCTACATCCAATGCATCCACTTGGGCCGTTATTCCAACTTTCAACCGTGACAAATAAATTAATTTGACTTCTGACAACAGATGTCGTAGAAAAGGTGTGCCCCGCCTAGCAACACCCAGCACGATATATAGCTAAAAGATCCCCCATTAAAATCCACCCTCCATTCCAGCCCGAATTCTATGTATGTCTCGTTCGTTCCAAGTCCCAACCCAATCTGAACAAGAGAGCGTGCAGACTCTCGAATCGTCCGTGCCCCGAAGTATTCCGAACCTTTCTACAACATTTATATATGTTCATGAACTCGGGCACGCAAACAGCCATTAAAAAGAATTTGTTTCATTCTCTGAACAGCTGCATCAATGTGCGGTTGATTTCGTAGTTTCAAAAGGACAGACCATGGCTCAAAGCAGAGAAATATTGTGTACCTTGATGAATAGTCATACTGGTAATGTGGAAACGCCTACAAACGCTCACTATGCCGAAATCGATAACGATCATGGGAACGAATGCCATTGCATCAGTCAAGTTGATTTTGAAATATGGATTATTACCGTAGCTTTGGATATTGAATCTTGTATTTGTTGCGTGGGAGGGAGATTGAGGATTATACGTAAAAGTGATGCCACTAGTAGTATATAAAGAGCAAATCTCTCAGTATTTGGGGTGGAGGGGAGGAGGGGGGCATGAGGGTTTTATGACCTTTGACCCTTGAACTTTGACACTTCCGGTCACGTGACTGGCGGGTGAATGCAAAATTAAGACTTGGGAAACAGCCGGACATCTCGCCAACATTCAAGAAACTTTACGGACTTTACACCCAATCAAATGGGTCTAGATGGGTCATCCTGGGTCCAAATGAGTCGTGTATGGTGTCTTTTTGAAGACCTCGTGGGGTAGACCGGGGCCGGAGTAACGTTATGATGCGCATGTGCAGTTAAAGTGTAGTAGAGAAAGATGATATTTTGAGAGTATGCAGAGGTGTGTTTGGGGCATCTTGGGACCACTCTGGGCCCAAATGCAGCGTACATGGTGTCGTATTGAATCTTGGTACTATACTTTACGTCGAATCCCTCGGACGTGGGGACCAGCAGGTCTGAACTTCTGGCTCTGATGGAAGGACTGCGCAAACGCAACCCGACGATATTGTGGTTTCACCCAACGAAACACCTGAACTCCATCATGTGCCTTAGGGTGTAGTGGGCATGGGCATCTTCTGTAAGGTACCTGGTGAGGATGTTGCCTTTGGTTATTGTGACCAGTAAAATGGTGCGTGTCAGGAGTGGGATCCGAACCTATGCCCAGTGAAGAAAATATCATGGATCTAGAGACTGACACCTTAGACCACTCGATCATCCTGACAAAGCTGGCTATCATAGTCAAAATGGTCCAAATATATGGGGTACGTTAGTACGATGATTTTACATGTCGTGGTATTACGAAAAGATGCGTGTTAGCAGTGGGTTTCGAACACACGCCCCCACATATGTGGACCAGCACTAAAGACGTGATTTAGACCACTCTGTCATCATGACAAACGCTGATTATCAGGAACCGCGGAGCACATTTGAAATTGGGGGGGGGGGGGGCTGAATAGGCCATGTTAAATGTTGGACTGGTGCTCTCTAAGATAGGACTTATAACATTGCGGTCCCAAAAAGTGGGGCGGCTCCCCCCCCCACCTCGCTCCGCGGCCCCTGATTATCATGGTCAGCATAATCGATATACAATGTTATATACAATGGTTTTACAGTGCCCATCTTAACCCCAAAGAATATAGCCACGAACGGCAAATACGCAGTACCGCCCATGGACACCATCAACGTCTGTTCATCCCAAATCTTGCAAAAGCACGCATATCCCACACTTCAGTTCCATTCTCGCGAGATTTAGTGTTCATGTGTGTGATGTGAAAGGGCATGAACACCCATTGACATCCCTCCATCAACGAGAGAAAGAGAAAATCAACAAGCATATTGCGTATATCACATTTTATTCCCTCCTTCACACTACGCCCAAACTGGGGGAGCCGCTATGGGTATGGTTACATAAGTGTATTGTTCACGTATCAGACACATCTTCGACCGCTCTGACCAATCAGAAGCTGTTTCTGTAATGTGTCGACCTTCAGCCATGGTCGCTCTTGTTCCTCGTCCGTTGTTCCTAAGTGTCTTCGGGTTGTCCAGGATACGATAATGGCAACAGGTCCTGGAACAGCTTTGCGCCTTTTGACCGCATTTTTTCAAAGCCTATGTGGGTGGTAACCCCATATCCTCTTCAAAGTGGCGCTTGGTTTTCATGACGGCTGTTGTAAGTTAATCAAGTCCGGCATCCTTGATCGCGGCAGCGTGTGGATAGCCTCATCCATAATATAGTCCCAAATAGTGAGTTCTCCTTCACTCAGGCTTCCCTCAGACGTAGCATCTCAGTGACTGAACTTCTGGTGCCTCTTCATATCGTAGTTGGTGAGAGGGGAGAAGAATTCACTTCGTCTGGTGACTAAAAAGCAACCATATTACTCCATAGGAAAGCCTCCTTCAGCATTTCACATTCAGACAAGAATACGGAGGATGTAGTCTTGGTATATCAGTTGTGCTTTTATTGCAGAAATTCATGTGGAAACTATGGAGTAACCACACCACCCCTAGCACCGGCTTAAGTAGAATAAGGTACGCTAACGCTATCAGCTGTGATGATGGATCAGCTCAAATCAGTAAATCATCTTATGACATGTGAACGTTTGTCCGCAGAGTATTTCTAAGTCATGATGACGGTTAGGCGTCAACTGTTTGCATCTTTCGGTTAGGGCTGATTTTATAGACGGTCGCCGACGTAAGTGCGTTGTCGAGTGTTAATCTAGGCATTGACGAGCGTTACCGAGCGTTGACGGGCACCAACTTTTTGGAGGTAATCAATTGCTCTGAGCTATTGGGTCCACTTGTAAACAGGTGGGTCAGTTGGAAAAAGAGAGGCTAAGGTATCATTTCTCGTCTCCATCTGCGTTTCCATAAAGATCTGCAATTCTTGTTGAAGGATAAGCATATTCTGGGCACGGGTACCTCTTTTGGCAGTATCTATTTATTATGCAGCAGTAGACATACCCGGATTACTCATCCATGAGCTTCACAAGCTAGCAATGATTTAGCTGAATAATATATAGCCCTCACGAGTATGAGGGCTATAGGTCGGCCCCAGTCACTTCCAGCGAGGGTTTTAGATAATTTTATTACGAATCACCCACCTCTGAAACTGCCGTACATCTAATCTCTATCCCCTGCTGGGCACTATTTTAAAATCGTGCGCACTATTGTGAAATAGTAACGCATATATTGCCATCTGAATTTTCCAGTCGACAACTTCCACAGAATACGCGCCATGTTCAATTGCAAATGCCCAGCACACATATACCGTGACGTCACCAACATGGCGCGTAGAGAGTTGAAGTTTTCGACTGGAAAACTCAGACGGCGATATATGCGTCACTATTTCACAATAGTGCTCAAGATTTTAAAATAGTGCGCAGGAGGGGATAGAGATTAGATGTACGGCAGTTTCAGAGGTGGGTGATTCGTAATAAAATTATCTAAAACGCTCGCTGGAGGTGACTGGGGCTGACCTATAGCCCTCATACTCGTGAGGGCTATATATTATTTAGCTAGCAATGATTACGGTGTTGCTGAGCAGCATTGGTTGTCTCCACTTGGTGCAGAGCTGTGTTAATAATAGCACGGATGCTTTCTCGTTGGTGTTGGGCGCTCGCAACTGGTGTAGTTCTTGGGAACGTCCTTGGCCCGGACTGGAACCTCGGCTTGGTGTAATGCTTGGCTAACAACGTCGTCGTCACAGGGTTGCAAGTTTACATACTCTACGTAGATGCCATATGTAGTGCTCATGGTGAAATGTGGGACATTGTGTCATCTGGGCTATTTATAGCAGAGCGTTCAACTGTGATCGATTTTGGTCTTAATTATGCATTCCAACAGGTGTTTCTTTGACTGATCGCCCTGACATATGCCGGTGTCCGAAGTTTTCAACATTGAGGCAGTTTGGTTCCGTATGAAGGGGCAAGATGTATGTGGGCAAGTCGATTAGAGGCCCAGTCCACGAGAGATGCCGTGTGTTTAACCCCTGTGCACTAGATTGATGGTCTGTGGGTGGAATCCACATATATAAGGGAAGTGGGAAGAGGTACCGACATGCTGACAGAGTCGCATGGCTTCACAGTATAGTCTTCTGGTTAACCTATTCTAAAGCACATACCAAGAATCTAAAGACTCCCGCTCTGACTTCGTTGAGGCCAATCCTCGGGTCATCATTAGGCGATCTTCAGGGGTACCAGTACTTCCATACGAACGACTCATTGCGACCTGAATGCCTGCCTGAAATATCCGCTGTTCAGAGGAGAAATTCGACTTCGCAACACTCAGATTTACACTTTGTTCAAAGGATTGGTAAACAACACGACGTATGGAGATTCTAGGCAAAATGAATCAGAGAGATCCCGGTGATGAGATCCTTAGGTAAACAAGGTAAACAGCGATGTGTGAATTACCCTTGGCTGCAACCATCAGATCATAATACAACATCACCGCATTAGCCTGCTCGGGGTTGCATATTGCTCCAATTAAAGTTGTACGATATCTTGGGGTATGCTCAGGACAAAGCTTACATTCTTTAACCACATACTCTCGACGATGGTCTGCTACTGACTGTAGTGTAGCACCAGACAACACGGGTATAGCTGATGGGCCCTTCCGCTAATAATTTGATTACCCAGGACATCTTTCCACACTCCGTCGGGCCGCTGATCATAACCGTATAGGAATGTTTCACTCCACTTGGTGGATCCATAGGATGTGAACTTGGCAGATATATCTGATCATATTATCCTGAGAGTGAGTGCCTGCTCAAAGGGTGGCTACAGACTGACTCTAATGGCTCAGATATGACCACTCACTTAAACATTCCTTACAGGCATGACAGGGGGTGGGGTAACTCTCCCAGGCTAGACAGATCCATCATGCCCAGCCCACTACACCCAATGGAGCATGCCTGAATTAAGATGTCTCGCTGGGTGAAACCACCATGTACTCGCCAATCATTCTCGGTAAAGCATTCCACTGCACATCATACAACAGAATACGAACATCAGCATAGAGCCATTCCCCTGTTCCGTTTATAGGAGTGGACCCATCCAAGTATGCAGCTCTAAACGCCCTTTCTCTGGTCTTTTTCTACTAATCATTAACTGCGCACGCACATATCCCTTCCTGTATTACCCACCCAGTCATAGTCTACACGAGCACGACCCTGTATGGCCCATTTGGATCCAGGATGGCAAACTCGCCTTTCTATGCTTCTCCTCCACTGGGCATGCGCATATCACTTCCGGTAAGAAACATCCCAGTCGTAGTATACCCCACGAGTACTTCAAGATGATATCCTGCATGCCTCCCACTCTTCATCTGATGAGGTTCAAGTCGAGGCCCATGATATTTCAATTAACTACATCAACCTGAGGCTATGAGTGCCAACGAAGAAGCATAAATGCTATTATTGACACAGCTCTGATTTCATAGTTCAACGCCACCAAGTTCACCACCATCCTTCCATCTCCTCCTCTAACAAGTGTGCACGTGAGCTGATGACATCACTGGACCAACAATGGCCCTGATGCTGTATCCGAAGAGAGCTTCAAGAGGACCATGCCACTAGTCACCCCTAAGTGCTAGTGTGGAGGGGTGTAGGTAGGCACCGAGTCCGGAGTGCGCATCCGTATCTGCAGTTGATCTAGCATGGTACAGATGTGTTTACTGTCACATGACCTGTAACTTAACAGTGATACATCTATTAGGGCTGAGCTTGATGGGAATTGACTAAACTATACACTGTTTATATCCAAGGTCATACAACCCCCACCTTGGGCATGCACGCATCTGAAAATCAAACATTTATAAACAATGTTTCTATTTGTTACCAAATCAAACCTGTTTCAATTCAATGCCTATTAATCTCCGTCAGGAAGATGATACAACGTAGAAAACGGAAGTTAAAACTAAAAGTTAGCTCCCCTAGCGGAGAGTTGTCCGCCCCTAGGAGAGCTCTCCCATCTAATTCCAGCAGGATTACTATATAGGCTCTGCCCAAGCCATACTCGCCCTCTATTCTCATTATAATTACCGAGACCTGTAGTGTTTAAGGCCGGCATGAGGGGACGGAGGGAGGGCCAATCAAATTGAAACAGGTTTGATTTGGTAACAAATAGAAACATTGTTTATAAATGTTTGATATTTGTTTCCCAAATCGTAAACCTGTTTCAATTCAATGCCACAGTACCAACATATGGAGGCGGGAACCTCGGCCTTGTGGTAACTCCCATAGCAGACTAGTAATCGCTGGAACGACACAGACATGGGTATAAATCTGAGACATTATTACTCAACAAATTAACCCTGGCCTCAGACACATAGGGTAATTGAAGGAATTGATACAGTTTACTTATCTGATTTTCTCCATCCATGTAACCGTGCTCGTGGTGTGGTACACATTTCCACCAAGTTGTAGGATACCGGGGCACCGAAGGCACAAGAAGTTCCCCTTGGAAGACTCTGTATGACTAGGGTGGTCGACAGCCGCAGCCATTGCATACAGGGAGATCCTTGGTCCAACCATAAGAAAGGGGAGAGCGTAAGCAGCCCAGTCTTGGAAGGTACCAAGTCCACACCACTCTCAGACCGCAAGCTTCTTGAGGACAACTCACCATACTTGGAGTGATGAACCTAGATGCGTTGGAATTGCCATGCTTGCTCTCTGGGCGAGCTGCGCACTCTTCAACTCTCTGTACTTTCATCACTACTGTTGACACTAGGCCTGGAGCGGGTGTTCTTGTGAGTTGAGGCACAGGTGACCCAGCTGAGACATCTAGAAGGAAGTCAGTTTCTGAAGAACAGAAGCAAATTTCAGTTAGGAGTAAACCCTATCCTGGTGTCAGGCCTTCATTGGTGATTATAGAATCCACGGCCGGTCAACTGACTTATTTCTACCTTCTGAGATGCCTTTTTATCATATAATATATGTAATAATAATAATATGATTGAGATGAGATGAGATGAGATGAGATGATACAGCAAGATGGCTGTCTTGCTGCGATGGTGACCATTTTGCCGCCCCCCCCCCCCCTTTTTCTGAAATTACTCACAACGTGCTGGGTAGCCACAGTGGCCCAAGCGTGATCACACTATTGATTGCACTGTCATATCCCTCAGACAGATATTAGTGAACGTGGAGTTAATTGTTCAGGCACAAGACAGGACAATGTCATGGAGGGGTCAGATCTTCCATACAGGCCATGACGCAGCAATGGCACGAATCACATTAGAAGAAGCAGAAGACAGTAGTGGGGCGTCAATGGTATCTCTACCTTCTGCCAATTGATAAGACTATTTTATGGTCTTCTTCAACTACGTGGCTTTTTTAAATGTCAAGCCTTGCTGACAGGCGAAGGGACAGAATAACCGTAGCCGAGAGCCGTGAACGGATCGGTATGAGTAAGATAGTGGCGGATAGCTCGAACAGGACATAGCAGAAGATCGTCCTCGAGGCCATGTACAAAGTCTGACAACGCAGGAATGGAGTACACACGTTGAGCGCACGGACCTGAACAAACAGACTCATTTTTGGCGATAAATTCAGGAATGGGCCGAAAAGGAATGCAAGACCAATCCGCTGTCCAGGTCATAGAAGATCTTTCAAGAACATGAAGTTCAGACACTCTGGACGCCAAAGCAAACGCCGCCACAAAGGCCGACTTATAAGACACAGCTTTTATAGACGCGGACTCTAAGGGTTCAAAAGGTGGTATATAAAGAGCACAGAACCACACCGATATCCCATTTCGGTAACAGTTGGCGAGTACAACGCGACTGTAATGCGAAGGCGTGAATAAGAGCAGAGATATTATCGTTAAGGCTAATGTCGGAACCCAAGGTAAGACGTAACACCCTATTCAATTCATGCCAGAGCAGATCGATAGTCTTCCATGGTGCTAATATGAAACTCCCTATCCTGGTGAAGGTGAAGGAGGAAGTCAATTACGAGGGAAATAGAGTCGGGAACGGTATCACGTCCTCGGCACCAGGACAAATAAATCCGCTGTAGAGACCGAACCCGAAAAACGAACGTAGTGAGTAAGGTCCTACATAAGAAACAACCTTAAGGTTGATGACAGAACCATAATGTCAAAGTCAAACCATTGGTGTAACGGACTATACAGGAATAAAGTACTTGATGGAGAAAGCCGGAAAAACTGTCCAAGTACACCACGAAAACATTGTGTTGTTTAAGCACAATCCTAAGGTAAATGGATCTCAACATAATGTTTGTGTGTTAAGTCAACATGGTTCTGTGATAATACAACACTGTGCTGAATTCAATTAAAGGCGACTAGTCCGTCATTCACAATCCTGCCGTCGTCCTCAGAGAATATCCACGTCCATAATCCAAAGACCCATTCCATATAACAGTATTTGACCAAATACTGCTGATTCCAATACAATTTAGATATTCTGAACTCCAGACTGGAAACAACAAGGTCTGGACAGAACTCTCTTCGAAGAGTAACGACGAACCTAAGTAAATCACAATGTGAAAAACCCGAGAAGAATTGATACAAGTGGAAAGTTGACGCCAAACGAACGGACTTCCCCTCCCGCCGACGACCGACGATGAAGAATCAAAGGAAGTGCCGATGAATGGATATAAAATATGCATCTCGCAAATGAAGAAATGACGTGACAAACGGCGTTATGGCATACCGGAAACGTCTAACCGATGTAATAGAACGACGCACAGGTGTATGAGAGACACATGACGGCGTAATGAACATGTCGTCAAGGTGTAATAGGAAAGCGTAATGTGAAAAATGCGAGAAACGTTGTATATGATAAACAACGTAGTGATTTCCTCATTCACAAACAACTTAATGTATATACATACTCATAATGAAGCAGGATACAAACTTATAAAAGTACACGACGTAACAGAAGGGCGTTGCAAACAGTAACCCCGAAGTCGATTGTAATAATTTTCCTTCTCTTTAAACGCAGTAGAGATGAACATATTAAATGTTTGTAGCGTTAATCACCAAATGTAAGCTCAATGAGATAAATGGGATTATGGATCTTTGTGTCAGTAAACATGAATAATGTGTCAATGAACATGGTTACATTATGACCTCTCCCGATGTAATTTGTCTCCTGTACATGAAATTCAGTACTGGAGTTTTATATGGAGAGAATATAAAACATTTACAACAATGTTACTATTAATAACCACATAGTCACACAACCGACATCCAGAACAAAGATTTTCCAGGTAACAAAGAAAGATCCTTAAAGAATTTTAAATTCCCGAAGAGAGGAAATACATTTAAAGTCTCTCGCCGGCAGGAAAGTGAGGTTATTCAAAAATTTAAAATTTGAAATGACCTAACACGAACAATTTGTCGAGAAGAAGAACAGTAAGAATATTACTAAAAGGCAGTTTGATGCTCTAGTAGACTGTACCGGTAATACATACTT